>JAMKCH010082829.1:0-59439 GCA_023653785.1 Ophioderma brevispina
GCATGATTTTTGCAAATTTGTTCCCGGTCAAAGTCGTCAGGGGGGCAACCTGCCCCCCCCCCCCCCCCCCCCCCCCCCCCGTTACGCCACTGATCTGGACTGTTGGCCCAAGTATAGTATGTGTGCCTCATTATCTTACGTGGAAAATCGATATGCTGTAGAAGAAATTCGAAATTAAAACAATGATTGTATCGCGCTGCCTGTGGGGCAGAACATCAGAATCAACTGAAGTTTTAGAAATAACCTTTTCTTGAGGATATCTAGTGAATCATTAACAAAAATAAATGTTGTTAGGATCACGAAATGCACCTTTAATATACTTTGGCATTGGAAATTCATAATGAAGAAAATATAGATTGATTCTTTGTGTAAAATCTTGTTTGGAGTAAACCAGAGGACTAGGTTTAAGATTAGGGATATAGTTCAAATTAGGATTAGCATTAGTTTGGTTATGTGAGGAAAACTAGTCTTCACTGTTTCAGTGGGAGGAAGCTGGAGAACTACAGCAAGGAGACCAAAAAGTATACAGAGGAATGAGTAAAACAGTGAAGATGTGAATATAATGCTCATAAGAGGATCAGACAAGACAAAAATGGACAAGCAATACTACGTTAAAATCTACCTTTATTATAAATCTAGGTACATTTACAAAATACCTATAGAAATCAACAACATAAATTTAACACAGAAAAGATGAGTATTCATGTTAGGGGTAGTTTTAGTAATTGATCATTTCGTGCGAGATTATTTTGTGTCGTTCGTATATTAAGTAGAAAGATAATCAAAGGCAAGAACTGACAGGAACGTTCTAACAATTATCTTGTCTTCGTGCAGGCAACCAATGGAGTTGGATTAACAGCGTCAAAATCATTTGGTGCATTCAGAGTTGATGCTTCGCCACCTGTAGCCGGCCATGTTTATGATACGCTTTCCGAAAGCAGTAACGTTACTGGGACAGATTACGACTGGGCATCCCAGATAACGACCCTTTGTGCATCATGGGAAGGTTTCCATGACCCGCATAGCTCAATTATCGGGTATTCGTGGAAGATTGAACTCTGCGAAGGTTGTGATGATGTATTATCCGAGAAATTTGTTGGGATGTTGCAAGGTAGGTTGTATTGGTTTTAGTATTTACAGCACAGATAACTTCGTCTTTGTGTACTCTTACACTTAAATGACCAAGGAGTTTTCACTTCCTTTAGTGGCGGGGTGGGGACATAAGAAAAACACCTTACCGTGAGAAATTTTGTGCACATGTGAAGGGTCATAATGCAACACCAAATCAGCAATAAGGGTAGTGTCAACCCTAGTGCTTTTGTTTTAACACGAAATTCTGATTTTTGCACCATTTTAAACATCAGCCTGTGTTCTATCGTTACCAACAAATGTTATCCAATGCAGACAATCCTGAGTTGTATTTTTTTGCCGATTTAAACAGCTATTTGACCATTTAAAGTCACAAAAACATGGTCTTAACGGCGGGAATTTAAGCACATTACACGCCGTCAGGCGCAAGGCGCAGCATCGCGTCGCGTGGTTAATTTTTGCTGCGTAATGAAGCGTGCGCGTGTTTTAATGTACATTTGCGCGAACGCATCTTGCAAAAACGAAAAATAATATTTGAAAATGTAAACAAAGTGCTAATTTAGACCAGATGAAATTTCAATTTCTTTTGATTTCTGGAGTTGAAGACAAAAGAGGTTTGATTCAATAGTGCATAAAGATGTATTTTCATCACTTGCACAACATACTCAATTTTGAAGTTAAAAGGTAAAGTTATTTGAGAAAGAGACAGCTTGAAATGGTGTGAAAAGTCACTTTTTTACTAAAACACGGATTTTCTCAATGTTCAATTTTCGCAAAATTTGGCAAATTTTCAGACAAGATAACTCCAAAAATACCGAAGTAAAAGGTAAGGTTTAACTTTCCTACGATATCAATCGGTCTTCACTAGGGACGGTTTTCTCAATTTTTCATTTTACGATTTCTAAGTAAAGATATTCTCCAATATATACTCAAATTTTGGAAAAGAAAGGTAAAAATCACACTTTTTTGACATTTGTCCTTATATTTCGAAAAGTAAGCTTTATTTTTAAAAAATGAAAACCGTCCCTAGACAAATTTGTCTTGTTTCTAAAAAATAACATAAGAATTCATGGAAATTCAAATTGTTTTTGTTATGCTGTCTGAAAATTTTGGGGCAAATCATGTTTTTTTAGTATTTTTCTCAAAGTACGGACAGTTTTACATTAATCTGATGCCATCATCGGGTTCATCGTCCAATTTTCATTCTAGAAATGTATACTTTTTACATACAATAATCAAATATTTGCAAAGTTACAAACCAAAATAGATACTCGGAAACTCAAGGTTAACACTGCCCTTAAAACGAACTTTTATTATTTGGACTGTAAATTAAGGGGAAAACAGAACTTAAAAAAGGCAAAAGGTGGAAATGATCAAACCTTGCACTTATAACATCATACACTTTTGAAACTAATTTTATTCTGATACATATAGTTCTGTAGTAGGCCAATATGACCTTGCATAAGAGTCTTCACAAAATGTTTTGATGGTTTTCTTGGCAACATTGACCTGATTCCAAATCGTAATGCAACTTTGTCATCCTTGAGCATTTTGAGATAGGGAAGGGAGAAATTTGTAAATGTTACGGGGTTAAATGTGTATAGACTTGTTCATATGTTCCCGTGGATTAAAAATGTATAGTTTACTATGCCTATAACCTATCATGTTACAACAGGAAATATACATTTATTTTATGCTAAGCAGGTCAAAGGTATTTAGCAAGAACCCGACTGCCGATCCCCATAGACCCTGCGGTCTATCAGTATCCCACCATAATTATACCCGCACTTTTCAACAAAATTCAAAACATTCCAACAACATGAAGAGTGTGAGCTCATTTTCAAAGAATCGCATGCATTTCTAAATTTTACCCTTAGGATGACCGAATAGGACGAAAACAGCAGTGTTCAAGCTAGGAATCGCCATTCAATTTAATAGTAAGTTGTCCGTATGAGCAGTAAGGACTAAAATACCCGATTCTGTCTTGTTAGGTTGCTTTTGGCCTACCACTTGTGCAGTGGTGTTTGGGTACATAACTTTGTTTAACATACAAGCAAAAATCTCTTGTGTACTTCCGTTTGTGTATAAGGGCTCATGTGGGACCCCCCCCCCCCCCCCCTTAATTTTTTTATTTTTTTTGATTTTTTTAGCCAAAACCCTGGTCGTTGATGGGTCACATCATTCGATCTAGCTCTACACATAAAGGAATCAATGAAAATCGGTTGTCCATTCCCAATTTGGCGGTCCAAGAACCTATTTTTGTGTTTTGCAAGAAATGGTCCAAATATGGAAAACAACTTTTTCCATAAAATATGGCTCATAATAGAACAGTAAAAAACATTACATTGCTGAAAAAAAATTTTTTAAATAGTTACTCTAGTACATTTAGGGGAACAAAACAATTTGTTGAATAGCGCCACTACTGCTTATTATTACTAATTAGCATTAAAACGCCATTGACCGATACATTTTTGTTTCTTCCACCAAAATCTCGAAACTGATACGTTTAGGGAATTATATAAAATTTTGGGGCAAAATAATTTAGCGTTAAAAAAAACCCGGTGCGCGAAAAACCAAATGTGGATCCATGTGACCGCCCCCCCCCCCCACCCTTAGCAGTGTTAAAGGAATATGTCATGATCTGAATATTTTTTGAAAGATTGCGTATGGTTGATAAGCTTAAGTAACGTAGATTACATATAAATCAAAATAATGAAACTTGTCCCTTTGTTGAGTATTTTCCTTTTAAAATTTTCCGCCCAATAGCTTACCGAAAACGATTCCGATAAATCCACATCGCAGCAAATGGTGACGTCCAAAAGGTGATGACCATCCATAATTTACGGCGTTGTGACCATATATCGCAGACCAGTGTTGGCCACTTCAATAATAAAAACAACAACGAAATGAAACAAAATATGTCATTCATTCTGTAACTTATTTTCAAATTTTATTATACTTTCATTAATCCATCAATATTACAGTGTCAGCCAATAACAATTCGAGTCAAAACGATGTTTTGGTCCCTCAACATTTGACGTCACGAGGAGAGCAAAATTGGGGCGCTTGATCATGGAACCCGGGGCGAAAAATCCGCGTTTCCTCGGTATCTTATCTGTATAGGTAACTTCCCTAAGGGAAACTCGGCAGTTTAGCCATTGAGGCACACAGTCGCCAAGCTGGTATGACCAATTACATTAGAAACAGTTTACGTCTGGAAAGTCAATCATCAAGGTTGATTTCGTAGACGGCAGAATTTACTCTAGGGCCTGTATTAAAGTGGTAGCAACGCCCCTGAGGGGGATTCGAACCTGCGACCCTAAGATACGGGTCCGAGGCTTTGACCATTGCACCACACGACCCCCCTTCGTATGTTCAAAGCAAAAATTAAAATGCCTCTATTGTTAATTTACATCAATTGTATTATTTTTTCGGGATTTCGTGATTTGGAGTACATAATTTTATGACTGTTAAGTCAAACTGAGCTTGACAAAAATCTTGACATATTTCATTTAAAGGAGAACTGTACTAAGAATTACTTATAGATAATATACGCCTATAAAATAATTATTGAAAACATACCGAGATGGTTTCATGGAAAACGGAATTATACTTACCAAAAAAATGAAATTACAAAGATTTTGTCTGACAATGCGCTTTTGAAATTCGCGCTATTGCAGATGGGATAGGTATAGTGTTATGCAGATACGGACGGCACAGTAGCGTCATACACCTTTACCAGTGACGCTTTCATTATGTTGTACTTCTAGCGCATGTAGGACCGCAAAGCGTGCGAGCCCCCGTTTTATCGCATAACACGGTATACACTAGCGCGGTTTTTAAATAGCGCATGGTCAGATTAGATGGTTTACGTCATTTTAATATGTTATAATAATTAGTTTTTCGAGTGAACACTCTATATGTGGTCAATAATTATTTATGGAATATATTGTATTAAATATATTCGTTGTACGGTTTCTCCTTTTAAGCCAAAGAGTTTGTCTTCATTACAGCGAGGCGAAATGGAACCGTAGAGCACTGAGCTCACTGGTTCGGGGTTATATTAATAAATTGATAAAATGATGATCTCAACTCATGTCCCTCTCTTTAATGGTTTAAATAGAACATAATTATCAAATTGAAAATTTTAAAAAAAATCCCAGTAAGCAGAGGAGATCTGTCAGACTTACAGTGTATTTTAGGCGTACCATACCTGATATTACATGTGATGCGTGATTCTTCCTCAATAATCCCCTCGATTGCGCTATTATTCCATGTCTGAATTCACAATATACAAAAACTTTTTTTTTTTATGAAAGTTAAGTAAAAAATAAACACGGCTAGTTTCTTGGTATAAGTTGTTTGTTTGTTTGGTGTTCTTTTCTCGCAAATTACAATGCGGTTTAAGACGAGTTTAGTATTGCTAACTCTTTACAAAAATGAAGAACGTATCTTCCTTTATAAGCTTATTTAAAGGTCACATGAAATTATAAAGAAATCTTTTATTTTATAAGCAATTTTGAAATTTACGAATCAGATTGCGGTTTAGCCAATGTCGTTTTGGTGCAATGAACGAGGGCGCTATAACTGTTTTCAATAGCTGGCATTTTTCATGCTTCATTTTGGCTCGACGATTTGAATATTTCATCATACACAAGTGCAAAGATGACAATTGTCTTTCACAGAATGCCTCATATTCTCTTTTGACAGCAATTTGCACAGATCATCTGCAGATTGTTCCTGGATTTAAATATTTCGTAACTGTTACTGCATGTAATGCTGCTGAACTCTGTACGTCTGTTACAACAGATGGTATAACATTCGACAACTCACCTCCTGCCATTGGTAACGTCTATGACGGTAATTCTATTGACGACAGAGAATATGTACCAAACAGGTATGTTTTGTCTGTCTTTTTTTTTTTTGGTCTTACTCTCTTCCCGGGAGTGTGACGTCAATGTAACGGTAAACAGAAAGGTGCTGATATTTATTTGGTATTAATCGCAAGAGGAGAATCATATCTCAACACTGATTGCAAATTCGAGAACATTTTGGAATTCGTTTGAAAATTTGTAATTGGGTTTGCGACACCTCTCTTCTCCTAGTTACACATGGGTTAAAATTTGTAAATACTTTATTTATTAATATTCTATAAGAACATTTTGCAAACAATTTTGTGATGTGCCCCCAATACACAGATTTTTAATATCGGCTCACTGGTGGGGATTTCACGACCCTCAAACACAAATTTCACACTATGAATGGCGAGCAGGAACATATCCAAAGCATCAGACATCTTACCGAATACCAATGTACATCATCAGGAATTCGCTTTAAGCTTTCTCGAAGATCCTTTACCACTGAACACTACGGTGTACATAACTGTAAGAGCGTACAACCGGGCCGGTCTATGGATAGAAAGGACAACAAACGGATTTCTTGTGGATGAAACCGCACCAAACATCATACGAAATGTCACGAGGAATCCAGCGTTTGGGTCTCGAAATGCAGACACTCAGGTATCGTTGTTTCATATTCAACAGTCCAGGTCTAGTGCACGTGATCCAGTGGGTGTAAGAGACCTGTGAGTTATACTCTGTCCAGGAATTTATTTTCTCTTTTTCGCGGGGTTTTGCCGTTGCTAACGCGTGTGCTGCAGTGTACGCACTCACATACGCGCCTGTTTGGATCATTACACGCGCCCGTGATTGGTTGATTTAAAATTAGCTGTTGTTCAACTTGTTGCTATGCTGAGGCGTGCGTACGGTCGTGACTTAGACGCGCAATTGAGAGAAAATAAATACTTGGATACAATATATCCATATCAGAGTGTGCTAGCTTGCATGTAAACATAATATTGAATAAATCATGGCCTGAACAAATTTTAGCGGTAAGATTGGCCTGTTGTGACATGCAGCCAGCGCAATTTTGTGGGCAGTGGGCAGACCAGACGATATTAGGTTATAGTTTCACCCGGCAGTTTCATTGAAAAAAAAAACAGCCTAGATGCGAGACATGTCTAAAAATGAAGAGCAGGTCCCGGCCAAAATTAGCCATGTCTCCCTAGCTGTTAGTAAGCATTCAGCTTCACTGCTCTAAAACAAATGAACCCGCTGAAAAGATTGTGGGCTAGTAACCCAAAAGTCCAAGAAATTAAGGAAGAAGCTATTGGGTACAGTGCTAAAACAATGATGCCTGCTACACACAATAGAAAACGCAACAATGATGCCATATCTAGTAATACATTGTAAATCCGGCCATGTCAATCCCATGATGCATTTTTTTTCTAATTTTGGGGAACTAGTACGTTTTATATTCTTTACAAACCCGATGTATATGATATAATTTAATATTCTTCCGTGAGGTTATTAGTGTTTTGTCATTGTTTTATAAGACAATGGAATGTTTAGGGTAATCAAGATAAATAACTGGTAAAATAATAAGCAATAATCAACTTCTAATTACTTCCTAACACGAACAATCACAAAATAAATAGTCAATTTAATATCACAATCATATTTCAATTGTAAAAGAATGTGTTACAATGCATTGTGGATTGACTTGGGTGATTTTGTAATGTATTACCGGATTCGGCAATTCGGGTATGGTACTCCACCTGGACTGTTTATAAAAAAAATAAACAAACAATAAACTCTAAACCAAAAACACAAACACGAACATAAAACAAATCACGTGAATAAAAACGCCATTGTTTATTTCTTTTTCTGCCATTAATGTTATTTTATTATAATTCAGGTGGTACGAGATGTTGTACAAATATCATGGCAATTCCACGACAGCGAGAGTGAAATGCAAAGACAACACATACGTCTCATGACCCACCTTAACGGCTATATTTCCGTGGACTCCTTAGAAGTAAATAATTTCTTCCTTGTCTATATTCCTAGGAACCCGCATTTTGAACGCGCATTTTTTTCAATTTTACGACAGACGGTATTTTCCCGACTTATCCTCCATGTGTTTGTCCTACTTTTGGATATGCACTTTTCATGAATGATAATAATAACAACAATAATAATAATTGAAATCCATAGCCCCGTTAATTAGTCAATGCGGGTCCCAAGGAACACGCCGTTGTCCATTAACACGAGTGCCAGTGTAATTGTTACCGTTTTTAAGTATTTATCTATACATTTAATTAAAAACAATCGTTCTCCGGATATATTTTCGGTAACACCTCTGAAGGGGGAGAGGAGTGGTTGTCACCCCTTCTAATATCCTTAAAATGCATTCAATTGTTGTATTTTGGTGTCAAATTGAAGGTCTGCATCGGATATGTATCTTATTGTATCATAAATTGCTTGATATGACGTCTTGATATGATATTATAAGTAGGCAATGTCAACAAAAATGACAAAAGTGTGATTTTAGGAGAAATAGGTGTCTACAGGGTGACGCAATAAAAAGTGAACCAATTTTGACCGCCATTTTGACATACTTCCAGAAGGTAATTTCGGTTTTCTGGTAATATTACTAAAATATAGGTAGTCTAATGTAACAAGTGAAAACAAAAATTAAAAATGATGCAAGAATAAGTCTTCTGTGCTTATTATAACTTTAAGGAACTCTAATTATAATTCTTAATTGTTATCGTGTTATGATTCCAATGATCCCAATTTCATGGAAAACACATGTGGGAGCATGGATTCCTGAAGTCCGACTTACCTATCCTACAAGAGCCGGTGTGAAAGGAGATATAGTCCCCCTGGAGATATAGCCCGGGGATTGTGGTTCCTAGGGACAGGGGTCCTTCGGACCCCTGTCCCTAGGAACAATAGCCCTAACCGGGCTACAGAACCGAGCCGTCCTCCGGACCATGGCTTCTAGGGTCAGTGGTCTTCACCCTGTGGACCCCTGTTCCTAGGAATAACAGTCCTTGCTTTAATGTTGCCATGGCTTCCAGGGTCAATAGTCTTCACCGCGTGGACCCCTCTCTCTAGAAATAGTAGTCCTTACTTCAATATTAGTTTCTAGGTTTTTATATAGTTTAACCGGACTATAGTTCCTATCGGACTATAGTTCCTTTCACACTAGTGAAAGTAACCATTGTCCTCCGGTACTGTAGTCCTGTATATCAAGGTACGACACAATAGGTATGAATGAATACAGATGTTAATAAGAGTGTGATAAATAGTATAAAAAAACAGAAGCCGTCGTCAATCGCCTTCATGGTCTAGCGGTAGGTCTCTCTGACTTACGATGTAAATAACTATGATTCTATCCTAGTAGAGTATGTTTTTATTTTAATTTGTTTTTTAAATTGCAAAGGTTTCAATTTTAGTGTTTGCGGTATGTTTGCGGATCACTAGCCCTAGTTATGATTGTCCACCGGACAATATTACCACTTTTCATTGTCCTGAAGACCAACATTTTCAGGGTAATAATAAGACTCTTTTTTTAAATTTCAGTTCGGTGCTACGATCGGACCTCATTACCTCATAGGTAAAATTTCAAGTAAGCATGTGCAATGAATTTACTAACCCTAAGCCCAATGAATCTCACAAATGTACAGCTGGTGTTGCTATTTTGTGTAATTTGTTGATTTTTGTTCAAATGTATTTTTGTAAGTTAGGATTAAGTAAAGTGAACCACACCCACATCCACACATGCGCGCACACACCCCCACATGCCCCCCACACATTCACACACAACCGCACACGCACACACACTTCACACACTAACACATACACGTAACCACACCCCACCCACACAGCACCACACGATGCCACACATCCACACATACGCACACATATGCACCACACACACCCCCACACACAACACGCACACAACACAACCCACCAAGACCAGCAATTATAACTCAAACAACTAGAAAAAAGAAAAAAAAGGAAACGCCATGCTCGATCCTGCGCCATATATCAAACATTGATACATGACCCAATTGAGTGGGGTTAAAGTTATTAGAGTTAAGAACCGGTCACATGTGGAGTCTTTATCAATTTGGAAACTTAAATGAATGGTTTGCATTACTTTGAAAATTGTTGGTCGAATATCTCTACAACATAACACAACACGTCATTGGTAACTTGTTGAATACCCACGTCACAACTTACCTAATTGTAAGTACAAAATAGTATTAGAATAGTTTCCTTCAATCTAATCTAAGTATGGCTTCAAGTCAGCTTTAAACACTCACCTTTTGTTGTCTGATTAAGGTGCGAATATGTATATGAGCTATTTGGTAATTTCAAAAAATAATCTTTTTATTGGTTGTTGTAAGGGACCGGGATACAAAACACGGAACCTTAATCATGACAATATGAAGTCCTCTTGAGGTATTTTCAACACACATTATTGATTTCTCTTCTCCACCATTTCGGATTCATCTTCTATATTTCTTTCACACTCTCCGTTTCCATTCTGGTATTTTCTTTCTTTGTATTTTAAGTGGTGGTATATTCCTCAGCTAATGGGTTTCCTAGCCTACTCTCCCATGGTTGTTTTTGTGTGTTTGATGTCATTGATGTCTTGGTTTTTAATGGAAATTAAATTTGAATATTGGAATTGAAATCATGTAATTAACACAGAACTCTATACGCCTCTTGTATTCTATGCCAATTTCGGCAGCCGGATTTGTCGCTATACTACATCATCACGTTATGTTAACAGTATCAAACTGCATACACGCCACTTTAGTGTTGTTTCTCGGATGGGGACTGCCATTACGAAGACTAGAAAGAAGGAGCATGTAGGCCTTAGACAACAGGCAGGAAAAGAGAGACTAATGTGGTATAACCCACTTGTCATCAAAGGGCGTTATAATAGCACCAACTAAATCTTACGTGTAATGTAAAACAAAATAAACCTATATTTTGCAGATTCTGGTCATTAATCTTTATTCTGTTTCCTCATATGTATTATTAATTATGTTGTGTTATTTTCTTCATACCGATTTGTTGTCCCTCTCTCGTCTTAAATTCCAATTACATTGTTCTTCACAGGTTATAGGGATTTTCCAGGTAAATAACAGATGCAAGATTCGATGTTTTGAGAAGAGATATAGATGTAGGCCTATTCACCAGAGAACGGCATTACTCATAAGTCGCTTTTCTCGAAGCTAAAATTATTACCAATTGTATGCCAATTTTGCTTCCACAATACTTAGTTACAAAGCACCTAAACGCATTCCCAACACGTGAAAGATTCAATAATGTGACCAAATTGTCCTTTAAAAAAATCAAAAATGGTGAAAACAAACGATGCGAGAAATTCCGTTTCCTAACAAAAAATTACTTTTTAAGTTATGTGGAATATATTTCAATGTTATTCACCTATACTAAAAAATCAAAAATTTGGTTTTAAAAATATATTTAACATAACAAAATTAAACAGGTAGTGTGGCCAATCTAGCATTTTTCTTTATATCCATCTGGAAGGTCTGGACAAGGATTATTATCATGTTTTTACAAAAAGCCCATTTTTCTCTGAAAGTCATCGACTCTAATTTGTGGTAGTAACATACTGTTTCATCGGAGTAATTGGACACTATCCGATATTTATATGCTACAAAACCAAATCGGTTTTAATTTATCAGTATTTATGATGGTTGTTTTTATTATTATTATAAAATTGTTATTATTATAATTATTATTATTATTATTATTATATTATTAGCGCTGGGTAGCAGGTCAGGGAATTGGCTATTTTTATGTACTAAATTACGACTAGACTGTTCTGAGCCTTATTTATATATATACACATATTTGGTAAACTTTCACCTTATTGGGGCAATTTTAATATTGGACCCTGTACAAACTTGTGTCCTTGACCCTTCTCCCTTAGGCATCATTGCACACTTCAGAATCGCGTTTTCAGGGGTTTTCCCTGTCAGGCTGTCAACATATTTAATCATTCAAACCCTTTGTACTTGCGATGTGTTACAATGTCTGTTAGCTCCCGTGTTATTAGTCAGTAATAAATGTAGTAAGTATGTAGTAGTCAAAGAGTTCTATAATAAGATAGAGAGGGCAAACGGTTTACGTAATCTGCGAATCCACCGTCTCGCACTGGTTGTGCCGACACAAAAGAAAACCTAGATACCACAATAGAAAGCATGGCGGCCTCCGCTTCTGTCCACATACTGTGGGTGCCGCTTTGCATTACACTAATCGGTAGTGATACAAATTAATGTATGTGTTAAGTGCGCAGTGTAATAATGCAATGCGCGCTTAGGTGAAAAAGTATTCCTTGAGGCGGTTTATTTAAATCAGACGACTGATGTGTCCTTTCATTCGGTGTGTGTTGCCATGGTAAGGACATATTTAACCACCCAATAGCACCCACATCCAACACTGATATTTGGCGAGTGTTTGTATCGAATTTGACATAGGTTTGTATAGCAGCCACAGGCAACTGATAATTAATTCCGTCATCTTAAAATCACGCCCACACGGACGACTGTTTGAATGCGTTTCATTCCAACCCCCTTGGTAGTAGTATTAGTATATCGTTGTATTATGTTTGTAGTATAAGTAATTATATGTAGTAGTATGTGAAATCGTATATGAAGTATCGTGTATGTAATAGTAGATGTAGTTGTAGTAATGTAGTAGTAAGTAGTAGCATATATTAATAAGCGTATGTGGGTTAGGGGAAATTCGCCCTTCTTAGGGGGAATTCTCGTTTCGTTTCACTTAACGTTCATCCTTTGTTTGCCAGCTTTAGTCCTCAAAGGATAGGAACTATCAATGCGTCAAAATATCCCACTAGAACTAACAAATGATAATTAATTCAATTATTCATTATACCTAAAGTAATAATTCACATTTCCCCATAATTTCATATTCTCGTAAATATATTATTATGATAATTTTATTATAATAGTTCCAATATTATTTTACCTTATTTACACTTATTTTGGATAGAGCTGACCCCTATGTACCCGCACAGTTTTTAGTTCAAAGGTAGGTCCAGGGTTAAGTTCTGACCTTATTGCCACAAATCAACCTACAATTCATAATTGTCATTCTAACCCTATACTGTTACCCAATGATTACTGAGGCAACATTGACTCCTAGCATGTAAAATGTCATCTGGGGGTAATTTTCAGTCACTGTAGGTCTATTAATCATGGATTTTAATTAAAGAAAATTGGAAGGGTGGCGCTTTGGAACTTCCTTCACACAGGTCAAAGGGGATCTTTGAGTCATGTGGGTTAGGCGGGACATAATTACGCACTGCTCCATCATAAGTGCTGCTTCAATTAGGAGCAACCAGGTGGATATTTCTGCGTTCTTCATTGTTCGGGGATGCTCTATTCACGAACGGATAGAACATCCTCCTGGAAAATGAAATCATGCATGAATCTCCGACACGAGAAATTATGTACACAAGCCTTTTAGGTCACCAAGTGTATTTGAAATTTAATTCCACAATTACTAAGTGGAGTTTCATGAAAGAATAGAAAACAAAAAACCTATCAATTTTATGCTTTATGTGGTACTATCATATTGGTACTCGTTTATTATTTTAGATAGTGCTACAGAATCCTATCATGTTATGGTTTATCAAGAGTCGGTTCATTTCGCATATAATCTTTACATCCTTCGGACTTGGCACCACATTCTAGTGACCGAGTGTACCTAGACATGGACAAATTACTAAGCACTGGTAAGTCGGTCCACATCGGGCTTGGACATAATTCCTAAGGATCGATATACACCTTGGCCTGGACACAATTTCCTTAGGCATTGTAGTCCACGCAGACCAATGGGACGCTAATCCCTAAGGAATACGTCCCCCTCTGACAGGCAAGTAAGTCCTAGAAATAATTCCCGCCCAAATACAACCTTCACAATAATCCCAGGACTTATCGTCCCGTCGGAATCGACACCGATCCCTAAGGGCTGCAGTCCACTCTGGCGGGGCATTAATTCCTAAGGACTAAGAGTCTACCTACCTTCAGACATGGACACTAATTCATAAGGTCCGTGAGTCCAGGTCGGAATTGGACCCAAATCCCTAAGGAGCGATAGTCCCCCCTGACAGGTCTTAATCCCAGAGTCTACTTAGTCCCTACTTTCGGAATGACGCTATCCTAAGGCCTGGTAGTCCTCTTCGGACGTGATATGTATTCGCTAAGGCCTGATAGGTCCCGTCGGACTTGCCTTCCCCTTGTAGACTAACATCCGAAATAAGCTAGTCCCGGGGACTATAGTTCCTATCGTTGCACATCCTCCGGCTTATTAAAACCAGAACCTTAGGGCTCCGGACTATTGCTACAGGGGACAATATCGCCTGCGCCCCACCAGAGGAAGAACCCGTACACTTTTGTACACAATTAATAGATAATAAACATTTTTGTATTTAAATTTACTATAACATACTTACTTCTCTACGTTTACGACAACATACTCGCAGATTTATTCTACATTTACTACATCATTTTGACCATGTTGGTATTATGCGCCTGCCTAATTTGAATATCGTTTTTCTTTTCTTTACAGATAGGTCATTTACCAGCTAACATTGAGGCACTTTGTCACTACAGGATGGCACCTTTAACCCTTGGACTCGCATTGGCTGCAATAGGGCTGGCCTTGCACCGTCGACTTTACGGAAACCTTCTTGTAGATATACTGATAAATGATTTTTCGTTTACGATAAAAAGAAAACACCTTGGGGCCATTTATTCGGTGTCTTTCTTCTTGTCCTCCTCTTACTCCTTCCTTCTCTCTGCCTCGCCTCTCGCTTTTTACTTCTTTCTGTTCACTTGCCTTTCGATTACCTAGACTCACTAATTTTCTGCAAAGAGCGTTCACATCTTATTAGAGTAACTATAGGCGCACATCCGAAACGTGACAGTTCCACTTTTGACAAATAAGATTTTATAATTTTGAGAAACATTACAATTATAAATTCACCGCAACACTATACTAACAGGCTGTCTTAGTTGTCAGATGGAAACCTATATTGGTGCTCCATCTGCTTGACCTAGGGTTTGGTCAAAGGTCAAAAAAAAATACAATCATGCTTATGCGCACAACATATTGGTTAGAGTGACGAATTGTGACGCTCGGGATGTGACCTTGGTGAACCTTTGTGACCCCTACGTCATGTTAGCGGTCATCAGAAGATCACAGTCCGTTTTAACTTTATTTTATTATATAACTATAGATAATGGACAGGATTGTTTGCAACCACAGTTTAGCACGCTCTTCTACAAACTTTAGAAGTGCAAAGAATGTGCACGTGTACAGATACATATTCAATAGCCTTGTATACTGATTAGACGCAATTTAAAAGCAGAGCCCAGGCAGGTACGCACGCTGCGTGCTTTGTTTGTTGCCTGACGTTGGTGTCAAATGTCATTTAGCATAACAATGTTAGAATAAACGGCAACTGCATTACAATGTGCTACATTTATAACTTACTCAAATATTTCGAAGGTATGACTTCACTCCTTCCGACGCTGGACCATTTTCAATCGATTCCGAACATGCAGCTGATTTAGGACGTCAACTAGAAGGTTGGATGACATGTCACAAACACAACCTACCAACACGGGTTATTTGAATCTGTGCATGGCTAGGATTTTTCTGACCTCCATTCTGAAATCACCCACTATTTCTAAACAAGAACAAACTTGGATGAAACCGACTTGACAAAGGTACTGTCTTCAACAAAAATGCGTTAATCCGGATGTGCAGATCACGGTATTTGATGTAATCTTTGTATAATACATGAAATATGATGTAATATGTTTTCGTCTCAAAAATAATGGAGATACGGGTTTGAAGGAATGGCATATATTTTCAATTTTATCAAGTAGAAGTTCATTGTGAATCAACCAACAGCAGCTTAGGCGATGGAGTCCAGACCCATAGTACCTAGTGTAGGCCCTATTTCTTCCCGTACTCTCGGCTTTACCTATCTATATTGTCAATAATCAAAGGTAATGCAGGGGTAATTTGAACTTATTGCAACAAAATAATCTACATATTCATAATTTGTCATTCTACCCATATACTGTGTACACAATGATTACTGAGGGCACACATGTGACTCCGACATGTAAAATGTCACCTGGGGGTAATTTTCAGTCACTGTAGGTCTATAAATCAATGGATTTTAAAGAAAATTGGAAGGAGTGGAGCTTTGGAACTTCCTTCACACATGTGAGGTCAAAGGGGATCTTCGGGTCGTGTGGGTTAGGCGGGGACATAATTACGCACTACTCCAATCAGAGTGCTGCTTCAATTATGAGCAACCAGTGGTGGATATTTCTGCGTTCTTTCATTGTTCGGGGATGCTCTATTCACGAATGGATAGAACATCATCCTGAAAAATGAAATCATGCATGAATCTCCGCCACTGAAAAGTATGTATCACAAGCCTTTTAGGTCACCAAGTGTATTTGAAAATTTAATGTCACAATTTACATAGAGGGGATTTCATGGAAAGAAATAGAGAAAACAAAAACCTATCAATTTTATGCTTATGTGTCATTCATATATTGTACTCGGTTATTATTTTAGGGCTACAAATCCTATGCATGTTAGTGTTTATCAAGAGTAGGTTCATTCTCAATAGAATTCTTTAACATTCTTCGGACTTGGACACACATTCCTAAGGAACGAGTGTACCTTGGACATGGACAATAATTCCTAAGCACTGGTAGTCGGTCCACATCGGGCTTGGACATTAATTCCTAAGGATCGATATTCCACCTTGGACTTGGACACTACTTTCTTAGGAATTGTAGTCCACGCAAGACTGGACCTACTCCTAAGGAAATAAATAGTCCACCTCTGACAGGGCATTAATTCCTAAGAAATGAGAGTCCGCCCAAATACAACCTGCACAATAATCCCAAAGGACTTATAGTCCACGTGGGAATCGGACACCGATCCCTAATGAGCTGCAGGTCCACTCTGGCAGGGCATTAATTCCTAAGGATCTAATAAGTCTGCCTACCTTCAGACAGGGACAAGAATTCCTAAGGTCTGTAGTCCAGGTCGGAATTGGACCCTAATCCCCTAAGGAGCGATAGTCCACCCTGACAGTCATTAATCCCTAGAGCCTAATAGGTCCCTACTTTCGGAATGGACACTAATTCCTAAGGACTGGTAGTCCATGTCGGACTTGGATATTTATTCCTAAGGCCTGATAGTCCTCTTCGGACTTCCATTCCCAATTGTAGGACTAACATTCCTAATAATCATAGTACGGGGGACTATAGTCCTAGCTTGCACATCCTCCGGATTATTAAAACCAGAACTTAGGGTCTCCGGACTATGGCTACAGGGGACAATATCTCCTGCCACACCGGGAGACCCTGTACACTTTTGTACAAATATAAATATATAAATAACCATTTTGTATTTAAATTTACTATAACATACTTGCATTCTACGTTTACGACAACATACTCGCAGATTTATTCTACATTTACTACAATAATTTGACCAATGTTGGTATTATGCGCATCCTTAATTTGAATACGTTTCTTTTCTTTACAATAGGTCAAAGTGACACCAGCTACACTTTGAGCAATTTGTCACTACATGATGGCAGCCTTTACACTGTGGACGTCAGTGGCTGCAATGGGTGCTTTGCACGTCGACGTTGAGCGAAACATTTCTTGGAAGAAATACTGATAAGCTGATGTCGATAAAAAGGAAAAATAACCTTGGCCAGTTGATTCGGTGGTCTTCTTCTTTGTCCTCCTCTTACTCTCCTTCTTCTCTGCCTTCGTCCTCTCGCTTTTCTTCTTTCTTGTTCACCTTGCATTTCGGATTACCTAGGAATCACTAATTTCTGCAAAGGCGTTCACTCTTTTAGAGTTAAACTATAGTGCGCACTCCGAAAACAGGACATTTCACACCTTTGAACAAATAAGATTTTATAATTTTGGAAAATTATCAATTATAAATCACCAAACAACTATACTAACATGCTGGTCTTAGTGCAGAATGGAAACATAATATTGGTGCCCTCTTGCTGTGACCTAGGGTTATGGGTCAAAGGTCAAAAAAAATAAAATCATGCTTAATTCGCACAACATATTGGTTAGAGTGACGAATTGTGACCTCTGGATGTGACCTGTGGTGACCTGTTGTGACCTACGGTCATGTTAGCGGTCATCAGAAATAACATGTCTCGTTTTACTTTATTTAATTGATATAACTATAGATAATGTGACATGGATGTTTGCAAACACAAGTTAGCACCTAGTCTACCAAAATTTTAGAAGTGCAAAGAATGTGCACGTACAGATACAGTATTCAATAGCCTTGTAATACTGATTGAGCGCGAATTTTAAAAGCATAAGCCCTGCAGGTACGCACGCTGCAGTGCTTTGTTTGTTGCCTGACGTTGGTGTCAAATGTCATCTTATCTATACAAATGTTAGAATAAACGGCAACTGCATTACAATGTGCTAACAATTTATAACTTACTCAAATATTTCGAAAGGTTGATTCATCTCCTCCGACGGCTGGAACATTTTCAATCGATTCCGAACATGCAGCTGATTTAGGACGTCAACTAGAAGGTTGGATGACATGGTCACATAACACAACTACCAACACGGGTTATTTGAATCTGGCATGGCTAGGATTTTCTGACCTCCATTCTGGAATCAGCCACTATTTCATAACAGTAGGAACAAACTTTGATGAAAACGACTTGACAAAGGTACAATTTCTTCAACAAAAATTCTTAATCGGAATGTGCAGATCACGTATTTGATGTATCTTTGTATGAATAAATGAAATATGATTTAATATGTTCGTCTCTAAAAATAATGATGGGATATCGGTTGAAGGAAATGGCATATTATTTCAATTTTTACAGAATGATACTTTCATTGTGAATCACAACCACAGCAGCTTAGGCGATGGAGTCCAGACATCCATAGTACCTATTGTAGGCCATATTTCTCCGTACTCTCGGCTTTACATATCTATATTGTCAATAAATAAGGTAAATTGTTTCGACTTTTATTTGATGAAACTATCAGAATTTTCACATCCCATTTTGTTTCAATCCCTTGTACAGACGACCACAGAACAAATCTATAAAATTCAAGTTGGTTACAACATTCCGTCGTAACTTTCTGAATATTTTTGTGCATTTCGGTTCCCCATAGGCCACTCTACTTTAATTCTCCGGATCCGCACAATAAAAACCGTTCTTGTTTCGTAATAAATAAATATAGGGTACCCTAAACCCTAACCCAGGCATGTATCTGGTTGTAAAAATTGAGGGCTCTTTCCAGCCCTTCCTACCAAATCTAAAGTCCATTTAAGATGAAGGTTTCGCTTAATAATATTCCAAAACTCATTCTAATTATTACCATGAAAGTTCATCTGTGTTGGTAGCATTCGTGTTAAAAAGGATTCAACTTGTAATCTCAACACAAACACTGAACGTACCTCAAATTTTCGGTTGAAACTTCAACCTTCCTCAGGAGAATGGCAACTAGATCAGAGGTCAGTGACCTTTATGACACTTGACCTCAAAATCGAGATCAGGTCGGCCCCCACCCGCCTATTTGGTGGTTTCACTATGTGGATGATATTCACACCAAACTGAAAAAGTAATACGCTGATGAATTTACCAACCACCTCAATTCCCTGGAGAGGTGAGGAGAACAGAGCGCTTGCTTTTTTAGACACACTTACTGTTATCCAGCCGGATGGCTCACTAAAGATCAAAATCTATCGCAAGCCCACCCACACCGATCAGTATTTGAATTTCCAGTCCAACCACCCAATCCAACATAAGCTCGGTGTCATTCAAGCTTTACACCATAGAGCTGATAGTATCATAACGGACCAAGAGGATAAAGACAGTGAAAAGTTACACATTAAAAGTGCGCTGAAAATGACAAGTTGGCTATCCTGATTGGAGTTTTGAGAAAGCCAAACCCAAGTCCCCAAACACTCCGGGTAAGGCTTAAACAGAGACTAGATCAGTGGAAAGTAGAAGACAAGTGGTGTTGCCATATGTCAAAAGTACCTCTGAAGCCTTGAAAATGTTTTTTGAGTGCTCATGGGTTGAGAGTGGCTTTCAAACCTCCCAGATCTTAAGACAACTTTTGGTTTCCCCTAAGGACAAAACCAAGATAGAGGACAAAGAAGGCTCCCTGGGGGGGGGGGGCACTTGTATTCTAAGGTGGATATGATGCGTGAACCTGAACTCTTTCAAAATGCCCTAAACACGTATTTTCACCGACTAAAAAACAAGCTAAAACAGACCCTAAAAACAAGTATTTTATCTGTTTATGATACCATAAACAAGTAAGCAGGCAATTGTATCGTTAATATACCTTTATGATCTTGCGTGCTTTGCTTTAATTCAGAAGTTCCGATCACAATATTTTTGATGATTTTGATCCCTGTTTAATGAGATACCATAAAATACGTACATCACAATTTCAGGGATATGAAAAAAAACATACCCTTTATTCCATATTTTGCTGTTTTTGACACCCTAAACAGTGTACGCGCGTATATCGCCTGTTGGAAAAAAAAGACCCTTTTTACGCGTTTTCTTGTTCACGCATCATATCCAGCTTTGAATACAAGTGGCCCCGGGCCTCATCTATTACACCCGTTGCCAAGGGCAACAAGCGAGAGGCCAGTGCACAGAAACTTAACCCTTTCGCACCGAATTAATTTTAGGATTTCATTTTTGAACTGTCATCTAAAGACATGTCTAGATCTCTCAGCATAGTCATTCACATGCATTCTCCATGGCAAAACGCCTTGCCTGAAGTTGTAAAGCACATTATAAACGTGTAAATTATACCAAACTTCATCTTTTGGATTGTTCCACATTTGAGATACCAAAATAGTATCTGAATGTATTTTCAAGTATTTAGTTATTTGCAAGAAACGCTCAGGCGTTCTATCGGTTCGAAAGGCTTAATAAATAGGCGAAACTGTTAGAGCACTCAAAACAAGATTTCTGGGGCATCGCCGTCCGAGCAGCGTCACATCTGAAGTCTCCGTTCACGTCAACGTTGAATCTCCGGGGTCACACAATGGAGCTGGACAAAGCTAAGATCTTTAACGTTGAAGCCAGACATTTTTATAGAGGTGTGAAGGAGGCAATTCATATCAGAGTCAATGAACCTACTTTGAACAGAGACGGGGGCCGCCACAAATTAGCAAGTATTTACAACTAGATTTTGAACTCAAGTGTCCGAAAGGTCAGTGACCTCTGATCTAGTTGCCATTCTCCTGAGGAAGGTTGAAGTTTCAACCGAAAATTTGAGGTACGTCCAGTGTTTGTGTTTAACACTCATTCTAATGTTTAGAGCACATTTTGAAATAGCTATTGTTCACCATTTTTAGGTTGGACTGAGAAGTCCACGTGCCTATTCAGCCTTTGATCTTATACCATCGCCTTCTGGCAACGAAGGTGCACTGATCCTTGTTCGAAGATGTGAAGCTCACTCGTGTGAAGGCCATTGCGTCTGTGCGCCAATGAAAGCACTATGTCCAGTTGTGACCAATAACTGTATCGACATTTCTGATGGTAAGCGACTCTCAATATCAAAGCAAACATTTCATTGTTTGGTATGCGACTTTAATTGTATTGCATTGTATATTGCTCAGAAAGTAAAGTCTTTCTTTGTTTATTTCAGACAATCCAAATGAGAAGATACGAGTAATAGATGTGGTAGATATCAGATCTGTAAAAGAGGATGGGTCAAATATTTCTACTACTAACGACATTGACTTCAGCCCGACCAATTCGCTAATTGCTAGCGTCTGGGAGACAACTGCGACTGAAGGACTCCCAATTTTAAGGTGTATCATTGTGTATTTTAAACGCATTATGTATTGTTGGTTTATTGATTTCCAAGAGAAATGGTACTTCTTCTTGTCTAACTACCAAAATAAATGCGAACATTTACACTATGATGACGATTATGTCATAATCACTGTGAATAACACCCAATATATTTAACTGGGAGCCCGAGAACAATTATTTAGAAAGATGTTGATTAAAAAACATTACTGTTTCTACTTTTATCGTAGAAAAAATGAAACAGTGGTGTTATACTGATCACTATTTTATTGATGCTTAAGATCTAATCATTACAGATACGAATGGAGCATAGGGGCTGAC
Organism: Ophioderma brevispina; assembly: GCA_023653785.1. Lineage (NCBI taxonomy): Eukaryota > Metazoa > Echinodermata > Ophiuroidea > Amphilepidida > Ophiodermatidae > Ophioderma > Ophioderma brevispina. The sequence goes on from JAMKCH010082829.1 coordinate 22,213, forward strand.
TGGTCGGAAGGAGGTATTCCTGAGGGGGTTTATGATCCTGCTACTGAACAAGTCTGGCATGATGTTGGACAAGACAAGAATGTTGTTGTGACATTTTGATAAAGGTGAGAAGATGGATAGACACCATACTTAATTGTCATTGTGATATTTCTGTAAACCAATGTAAAAGAAATATTATTTAGATACAAGTTAAATTAATTCAATCATTGAAATATGGAAGGGTTACATACATCTGCATGAGAGGAAATCTTTTTTACATTATAACATATTTTGATCTTGCTAATCCTAAATGGTGTTATCTGAATCCGAATTGGACTTCGAGGAAATCATTATGAGTGGTTTAGCAAATACAAACAGTCAGTTTTTAGCAAATTCATTAGTACAAATCCACGCTGCGCTTGTTGGTAACATTTCACAAGTCTTTCTAAAATAGCTAAAATGACTTAGCTCAAGAATATATGCAATGCTCTAGTTCCTGCTTTAGTCTTTTTTATCATTTTTTCTTACATTTTTTTTTTATCAGGAAAGGAACTTATTCCTGGAGATACTTACCAAGTATTTGTAAGAGCGTGGTACAACGACGATACATATGCAGTGTTCCGGTCTGATGGGGTAACTTTGTATGTGTTCCCACCAAAGGCATCTGTTTTGAAAGGTGCACATGTAAGTGGCTGAGCAAACAGTTATCGTACTAATTGTAATGAGTGTGAATCGTTTACATTTAGAGTCAGTTTTTAAAATTTTATTGCATCATGGTGGAGAAAGTGGGAAAACAAAATTCCTACTTTTAATCAAAATTTGCGCTCGCAAAAATAATTGCTTTGCCCCTAATTTCTAAACCGATCAATAGTTTTAACTTTTCTTTCACTAATATTAATGTCTTAGAGTAGTCTTAACGTGTGCAGTTTTGGTGAATTATTCCTATGAAAAATGCGTTTTCTGAAGATAGGGCTCCTGGAGCCCCACCTCACTTCCACTAACGTGTGTAAACTATTTCATCCGCTTTAGTGTTAAATAACTAACTTTGAATCAGAATTATAAATTAGAATTACCTCCTTTCTCTGCTTTGCATATGACTCAAAGGTGAATGAAATCCGGGAAAACGATCCATCAAAGACTGACATTGATTATTCAACAGATGCAAACACTATCACTATTTCGTGGTCGGGTGTTTTTATTCGCAACCCCACAGGCGTTGGACTTTTTTGAAGTGGCATTTGGAACGTTCCCTGGAGGTATTTGTATTTAACACACTGTAAAAATTAATAGGCAGCCAGTCTATTATTATACAATTATTATTGTCATTATTGGTATCATATATTATGCTATCTCCTACGTTAGAGCAAATTGGCTTTTGTTATTCACTCAGAACGCTCTTAGGGCGAAATTTCATTTCCCCCTAACGTATCCCGTTGTATTGCGGTTTATTCCGTTTTGGATAACAAAGGATATGAATATTACTTTATGCAAATGAAGGATAATCCCCTAGAATAACAAAAGATATGAATATTGATTTAAATAAGAAAACTCATTATAATCTAATGAATAATTAAAATTTCCCCCATTCCACTGTCAGAGTAATTATTACATTTATTATTTATTATTATAACTTCTTTAATGGGGTATTGATGTTCCGTATGATAGGCGAAGATCTGCGTACGTTTGCAAACAATCACATTCCAAGGGAACAAGATCAAATTCGATTCACCAATATCAGTTTGAAGACGGGTCAACGCTACTTTGCCAGTGTGCGTGCATACAACAAAGCAGGTCTGTACACTACCCTTCGCAGTGACGGATTCATGATAGACACGCAGCCTTCAACTGCAGGATTGTCTACGATGGCAAGGGTGAGTAGACCCAATCAAACAACTTCGTACATAGAAAAGGATGTATGGGAATTAATGTTATCGCGGTTATTGTCTCACCACTTCGTGCATACATTTTGAAAACCCAATTTGTCATGAAAACTTACAACATATAAAATGCCCCGTATCATGAAATACAGTATCCGTGTGACTAAGTGCCCCACCACAGTGTTGGAAATTATTAAAGCAATAATGGCACATTTTTTATGAGCGCCCCCAATTTTCAAAAGTTGATATTTTGGCACAGTTACGTTGTAGGTAGTACCGCGAGAGGGGGGAGGAAACTATACCTGCGAACGAGAATGCTAAGAAATGCGTATTAATCATAAAATAAGCGATTTTGTAATTAGAATTTGGGATCCCAGATTGGACTTAACGGCAGAGCTGGAAATGATATGTTTATGTCCGTCCATGATGAAATAGTGCCACCTCGAGAAGATAACCTCTAACTTGACTTTCCTGAACCAATAAAACAACTAATGGATAAGCGTAGACACGTGCATGGAGCTATTTCCCGGCTATTTCACATTGGAAGGGCCGTTTCCAGCAGCCGTTGAATTATTATTGGGATCCCCGATAGTAATTATTCTAATTACAAAATTCCTTCGTTTGTGACACACAGACATTTTCGAGCTTAACCATTCACAGGTATAGTTTACTAGCCAGTTACCAATGCAACCGTGTAAAAATCTCAATGTTTTTGAAAAATTGAGGGCGCTCTTCAAAAAATGTGTTAATATTACTTTATTGTCCCACCGCAGTGTAAGAAACAACTGTAAATATACATGACTGACCGTAATTGCCCAGAATTTTCTTTATTTTGAATGCGAAATAGACATTATTACAGATTAACTTCTGCATACGGTATACACTGACAAGGGCACAATTATATTTTGCAGTAAACGATGAGAGAATAAACGGAAAAAATCGTTATTGAGTATGATTTTACACTCTTTATAAATTTACGGTAATTTACTGAATGCATCCTAAACTACCAGTAAATTTAAAAATTGTTATAAATCATACTTATTTTATAAATACTTTGCATAAATGTTTAATAAAGACCTGGCATCGGGGCGCATATTTAAAAAGATGACCTTCTGTATATTAGTTGCTTCTATATAAATCTACTTAGGCATTTTGAAAATTTATTGTAGACAAAACTAATAAAAGGCTAGAATAAATTAAACTTAGAGGAAATTCAATGGTTTTTACCTTATTCTCTCATTATTTTTTTTCTCTCATTCGCTCTGAACCTGATGAACGTCAAAGGCCCACACCTCTGTATTTCTAAATAGCATTTCTCTGTAGATATCCGTGGGAGTCTTTACATAGGAAAGCTTGTGTCTCAAAAATAGCCTTCGTTGGCAGTTTTATATTGAAACATGACATTGAGACGGGTTCTGCAATATATTGCTGATGGTAAATTACGAAAGCCAATTGCACTTTTTTCACTGAATTACCTCAAAATATCAGGTGACGTATTCATAAGCATTATTGTTAGTTAATCAAATATTTGATTTAATAATTATTATTTGTGTCCTTTGATAGGTCTCCACGATTTGGAATACCAAAGTTCAGTCAGTATTGTTTCAGCTTCTTGGCATGGCTTTTATGATTTGGAATCCTACATTGATCACTATATTTGGTGTGTAGGCAATAACAGTTCAGACGATTGCAGCGTATTGAGAAAAACCAATGTCGGGCTATATTTGTCTGCAGATAAAGAACTCGACCAACCTTTGCAACCAGGTATTTCACTTGATCATCTCTTTCCGATCTTTGTTTACTCAAAATAATCAACTGAAAAAATATCATCCTCTAAATCAACTACCATCTAAGATCCTAAAAACACATTTCGTTACGTGACTGCCAGAAAGTCGTATCTGCGTTTTAACGTTTTGACAGGATAATCGCAAAATAAGAGAATTGGTAGTTGTAATCACAGGAGATGAATTTAGAGGAAAAGCATTTTTGTGTTTCACTCAAAGTGTCACTTCGTTCATATTATCAAGGGCATAAGGCTGAATGGAGAAGTTCGTTGAGGTCAAATGTTCATCACCTTAGTAATAGTATAAGGTTCTTTGCTGACATTTTTGGATTTTTATTTTTTTTTTATATTGAGCTTTAAATCCAGACCAAAAATGGAAGTAGCACAGAAAACATAAATAATATACCATTTTAAAGCTGGTTATTTTTTACATCTTACAATCCATAATCTCCGGAATTGGCAAAATGTCAGTTCAAATATTATAATTCCAAGGTGACGAAATGTTTTGTAAATACTCTAGCTCTAAAATAGCGGAAACACCATTATATGGTCAATATGGAGATGACGAAAGTAAAGCTTGAGTTGAGCCACTTGAAAACATTCCGAATACTTGGTCTTATGATGGCTACAGGAGAATTGAAATAATATAAAAGATCCTTTTAATAAATAAGACTCCTCATCTACGACACACACACACACATTACACGTCACGATATTCATTGTGCAACTAATAAAATAGGGCGTTATATATTGAAAGTATTTTCATAGCCAAAACTCATTACTGTTCATTTACTTGATTGAGACCGACACCTTCCAATATGTATTGAATTATTCCGCAATTCATATATAATTTGTAATCAAAAACAAAATCTATTTCACCAAAACAAGCCCGTTATTGCATTCACACATTATAAATGTTTGCTATAGTAGTTTCATCCCATCGTGTCACCTCTAGTACTTTTCCGAAGGTATTGGCATTGAATGAGTGGATGTACATTGGATGGAAATTAAAATTCAGGTAGTCCGTTAGCAAAGACAAATCAATTATGTACTTAATGAAATCATTCAAGTCAACGTAAACGCATATAGCTACATTAACTCTCAAAACATTCTGACTAATCGTATTTGCTTTAATAGTATTCATGTCACAGGTGGGTTGAACGTTAATGACTTTTGAGGCTTGAGCGCCCGAGTTTGGAAGGCGAGATTATCTTAGTTCGTTTAGGAAGCAGGCGAATCGAGCCACATATTTTGCTTCCTCTCTCAACTGATCGACGCTGTCCAAAACTTTTCCTGCGGTGACACGATGGGTTGAATCTACTAAAGCATATATGTCGCATTATTGTCCTTTTCGGAAGACAGGTTTGAAGGAAATGCCTCTTGCGTAACATCTGTGTATCATTTGTTATTGTAAGTTCAGGCAAAAGCACCTTATGAATCTTACACCGGTTCCTTTTCAGTATAATTTAAAAACAAACATAGCATTAGTGCTGATTTTAAATTGCTACACGCCTTACCGGACACCTCTGTTTTATTTTTAGGACAGCGTTACTTCTCCAAAATTGGTGCGGTAGATGCTGCTGGACACACATCGGACACAGTTGTCTCAACTGGGTTTGTCCCAGACTTGACACCTCCAGTTCCATTACAAAAATTACAAAGCGGGGACAATCTTCTATCAAACCCGTCCTTTGAAGAAATGTCCGACCCTTTCCGGAAGCCCTTATTCGGATGGGATATGAAGCCAACAAACTGTTGTCGGGAATTGAATGTAGGTGAAACTCGTGCAAAAGAGGGATCATTCATCGCTGCAATCTATGGTGAGATGAGTCAAACCATTGAAAATGAGCCAGATATGCACTATGCATTGACATTCTTCACACATCATGTGTCCTCTGCTGAAAACAACTATCTTCATCAGGAGGGGTTTGTTCAAGCTCCAGGTTTGAATCGCGTGTTTCAAATGTACAATCGTCATAATCATGGCAGCGCTACTTGGGACATCTGGCAAAGGCATACGTTTTACTTCATCGCCAATGACACAACATCTAAGATATCCCTGTCTGTCCTTGGTGATCATGGAATGTATATCGATCTTATAGAAGTAAGTCGTGGCTTTGAATAATATATACCACGGCCATTAAATCGGAACGGGTATGATGTACCTGGTTCGGGTAGACTACAATGTGTTAGGTATCAAAATGTTTTATCTGAATGAGCCCAACTTTAAGGGGGGTGTTCCACAAGGCACCCCCAACGGTTGTGTTATATTCTTAGCTCGTGTTAACGATGCTGCCGTTGTTGAAGACAATAGTAAACTCGCCCTAAAATATGATGACGACCTAACATTTGTAGAAAACTCTTATGTTAATAAAGATAGTACTGTTCAGAATGATTTGAACCAATTTGATAAGTGGGCAAATCACAATAACATGAATCTAAACCCTGCCAAATGTATGTATATGGATATCACTTTTGTGAGGAATCCCCCTGTATTTCCCCCATTACGCTTATGTGAGCAAGATCTCTTATGTACGGACGTTGTGAAGATCCTAGGCATAAAAATTGCTAAAGATCTGAAGTGGGATACCCACATTCGTGATATCATTAAGCGTGCCAGTGGCAGACTTTTTTATGATAAGTACTCTAAAAAAATCGGGCTTAATATTGCAGATTTGATGACAATTATATTGGTTTTGTTCGCCCACTACTCGAATATGCCGTTTCCGTCGGACATCCTGATAAAAACAACATTATGATTTGGAACGCATACAAAAGAGGGCATGTAAGATTGCAATAGGTTTCACAAATTAGACTTCCTATCAAGACGCTCTTGTGACGTGCAAAATTCAGGAATTCGAGAACGCCGCGATCAGATTTGCCTTGAATTTCCAAACAGTGCAATCTGATCAATTTCAACATTGGTTGCCAAATTCCAGATCCAAAAAAATACGCAATTCTAATAAACTCACCGTTCCTAAATCACGAACAAAAAGATACACAAATAGTGCAATACCTATTTATGGTAAAGTTAGTTCATCAGTTCCAGATTTAATTGTGCAATATTGTAGATTTGGTGTTTTTTAATGTGAAATCATTGTTTGAAATCACTAGAATGATTGTTTTTAATCGATTATGTTGTTTTATGTTATACTTATTTTTATTGTGAATATTGTTATTATTCAGCCTTATGGCTGCGATGGCTATATATAAAATAAACCATGAATCAATCAATCAATCGATTTCTAAAGTGTGATACTTACTTTTGAAGTTATGGTCGCCTATAGTTAGGGTGTAATTCTTTCTGAGACACCCTGTATATTAATTTGAAAGAAGGCAAAAGTATGAAAAATAGCTGATTTAGCCTGAATACACGTCGTTTGCTTCCCGATTCCTCCTAAAAATGTTCCAAGACGCCAATCTTGTCCATCTATCTACGCCCGAAGCATGCATCCAATAGCCTAGTGTTGAGCGACAAAACGAGATGCTGAAATTGTCAATACCACAGTTCAATTATACCTTCTGGTAGCTTTCCGATAGCATTCTGAAATTCGGTCATCGCACGCCATCACCTCAAGCACGGAGTTTTGAGTGACTTAATAGGCCTTTCTTTGAGAAATCATGTTAAAGGTGCATTTCCTGATTTGAGCACGTTCTGTTTATTCATTGATCACTAGATATCCTTGAGAAAAAGTAATTCTCAAAATTTGAGCTGATCCCGATCTTGCGGTTTTGTGTTATGAGCAATTGCTCGTTTCCCACGGTCCCATAGGCTACTGTGCGTTAATTTCTGTCCGTTTACGGACAGAAAATACAAAATTGCGAATTTCTTACAGATGCGACCGAATTTGCACGTAAGCTGGGCACACGCGGATTACTAAGGCTAACGGTTCAGATGATACAAAAATCTCAACATTTTTAGGTAAGTCGGCGGAACGAGGCTGTGGATCACGAAATGCCCCTTTAATAACATAATGTGTAGCTGCCCTTTTGGCCAGAAACATTCAGCAAAGCTGTAGTTAAAAAAAGCACTTTTAATATCGTACCTTTTTTGCATGTTATCTTAATAATATCTTGATTTTATATTGATATGAAGGTAGTGAAAATTGGATTCAACAAATCAAGCACATCTAACCCGATTGATGTACGATTACAAATTCTAAATGGAAGATCTACTGTGCAAGCAAATTGGCAATTCATCGACGAAGAAAGTCCTATCGAAGATTATTCATGGGCGATAGGTATGTTTGCGTTGAAATTAAACGTATTTTTATTCATTTTGTTGTTTTATTCACTACGGTATATCACAGTTTCAAGACACTACTTCATTAATTAAATCATATTGCAGGAACTGTTCGTGGGGGAACACAACTTCAAGACTTCACTTCTGTTGGAACCGCAACTTACGCAGAGAATACAAATCTGAAGTTCGCTCATGCCTCTCACGATTTTTGTGACTGTGGCAGCAAGAAATAAAGCTGGGCTTACAAGCGTAGCCTATTCCAAACAAGTAGTCGTTGATACCACACCAACGCCGAAATCTTATGTGCTGAAGAAAAGATGTTTCCTGAGAGGTAAAAAATAAAAATCATTGTTAGTCCCCCCCCCCACACACACACACAATGAAGAAACATTTGCTTCAAGTAATTAGTTGGTAAATCAGCAGCGTGATACGGATATTCGCGCATTACATCAAACGCACCGTCAGAGTCAACTAGACACTTTTGGAAATATATCGTTTATTGAGTATATCTAGTCAACAATAGGCCTAACAAAACAATTTGAAGCGTCCAAGGATAATGAGATGACACCTTTACCATTTGGGTACAAAATGTCTCCCAACTGCCGTAAGGAGAGAAGAGGATTTCGCCATGAAATGGTACATAACATGCGGGATCATAAGAAAAAAAAATCAGTAAAAATTTGATTACCAGTCAAACCTAGAAATGAGGGATAAATTGCTCTTCAAACTCAGAATAAAGTGTAACAAAGGGTACTAAATTGAAAATGGTCCTATTTTCACCAAATAAGTGTGGATATGAAAAACATGCTTAATATTGGTCAAGATGCGTCCAATATGGCCATAAAGTGAACACAAATGGTATGGTTTCTCTGTGCCGGCGCTTTCATGGCCCCCCTGCAGCACAGCGCCTTGAACACGTTTACGTGGATATGTCGCGCGTTTTAAAAATGTTCAAATTATTATTATGAATTATTATAAATATTATCAATGTTATATGACATGTTTGTAAAGCGCACAATTGTTATTTCCTTTTCTCTAGTCCGTCATCGTATTAAAATTGATAATCACTTGTCACTAGTAGTATGAGGACACCTAATCACATATATTGACCGCACGGTTTGTTACGCAGACAAAGCCATGGCTACAACACTACTGTTAAGGTTGTGCCGCGTCTTGCCTGTCAGACATGTGTATCTTACCTTCTTATCTCATTTTACCATTTTGCACCGCGTTCCCCAGTTCCTCCCCCCTTTTCTCCCCCCCCTACACCAAACTCGTCGCGTTAACCCTAAGTGTATTACTAATCTAATGCGTGCGTATGTCCTACATAACAGCCCTTTTCATACCAGTTACACAGTGGTTTGGAAAAATTGGGCCATTCAGGCGTGAATAGTATGCACGTTAGATTTACGACTGAGTTTCGGGAAAAGGACCCCCAGGCCCATTAACCAGGATTTTTTGTTTTTTTTTGGGGTGGGGGGCGATTTTTTCAAAGGGGACATTTTTTCCACAATTCGCCCATCCCAAAAAAAAGGGGGGGGGGGATGAGGAGGATGGGGCAGAGGAAGGGGAGGAAAGTAGGAGGGAGGGGAATCGGAGGGGGAATTGACAAAAACTGACCCCTTTTTACCGAAATTTAACCTTTTTAACCTTTGTCCGACAAAATACCGAACTAAACCCTAATTTTGGGCTCGCAAAATCGATTAATTTTGCCTTTTTGAGTCATTTTTAGGGTTTGGGGGCGTTTGATTTGTTTTTGCGGGGGGGGGGGTCCGCCCCCAACTGGTTACGGGCTGTACTACCTCGTCCACCTAAATATTAAGCACCAGCCAGTCACACATCTTAATGAAAATATTTAATCCTTTCGTTTTCTAAGATATCGATGTCACACACACTTCTGATTTCTACACTCAGCTGGAGATCGCGAGATAACCGAAAAACGGGAATTGTCCACTTGTGATTGGCAAGTAGTAATGTCGTTTTATTTCATTACAATGAAATTTTCCAAAGCAAATAGACGAAGAGTTATCATTGTAATATTTCTTATAATGTTGATTTAAAAGTGCGGTGACCCGATCGTATAACCTCTTCCTACCAAGTTAATCTATTAAAATTTATGATGTCTCATTACACCCGTGAAAATAGGCCTAGGAAATGTTTCATTTGATGTATTGAGAAAAACGTATCCATGTAATAGACCACATTGATTAAACACAAGACACGCTTTTTTTTCTAGCCAAAACAGAGTTTGATGCTATGTTCTCGGATATTCTCCATAAAATTGACCATGATCGGGTCACTGCCGTTGTATGGTTTTAACCATAAATATTCCACAATAACCATATGGTCTTGCAATATTGACTTCTACATCAAAGCTGCAAGTTTGTTTCCCACGATACTCGGTGATGAGTGTATGCAAATGCCTAGTGGTTTGTTATCACCTCATATCAAATACAGAACAAAATATACATAAATAGTAACATGCAATTTAAAGTGAGCAGGAAGAGATTTTTCCGGATACGATATTTCTCTCAGTTACACGTGATCGATTATAGAACACCTTCGAAAAACTTTTCGAACTTTTGAACTTGCCCGCTAGCAAAATCGCCACAATAGAAAAGAATGCCTTGTGCACGACAGAAAAATACTAAATCATCCTCTTATTAACAAAGTTAGTTAGAATCATACCGGAAATTATATTGTGTTTATCGTTCTACTTCTATTCTATGAAGGTTTTCAACCGAGTTCCTCCGAGTTAATATCACGCACTCGAGTTTCAAACGCATCAGCAACAAGTCTTCTCGTTCAACTACCTAGCAACATCGGCGAAGGGCAGAGGGTTTATGTAACTGTCTGGTGTCAAAACTTTGCCGATCTTTATTCGCAAGCTTCTTCGGATGGCATTACAATTGTCACTAAAGCCCCAGCTGCATCTGGCGCATTTGTAAATATCTTAGGCACATCGACTACAGAGTACCCCGTTCGAGAGATGTTCCAATCACAAAACGATCGCATTCAGGTCTCTTGGAAAGGGTTCACTGATGCGCATGGTATCCAATACTATCAGGTAAGCTACACATGGGTTAATATCCCTGTTGAAATATTGATGTCTAGAGAAATATCACCAAAAATTGTCTGGTTTTGGTCTTACATACGGGTTTATGCACTAACATTATCCCAAACATTGCTTATCACATTGACAACTTTTACATTTCGCCGCTGGGCGGGAAAAACCTCATAGTTATGTGCATTTGACCTTTAAGAGCAAAACCATACATGTAGTAAAAACAGTAACATGACAAACCTCATTTTCTGGAGACGCCAACAACTGAATAATTTGATGTAATGCCTTGCACAAGAAAGATTTTCCTTTCTAAATATATTCAGATCATTATTTACTCCAGATTCTGAAATAAACTGCCATGATTTACTATCACATTTAGCTTGAAATTCAAACTAGAACCCGATATGACCAAAATGCACATGCGGTTTTAGCACTAATATGAGGTTTTACATTTGACCTCTGGAGTTACATATGATGTTTTCCCGCCCAGCGACGATTTTAAAAAAAAGCTTATTAGGATCGGAAATCCCCGATATTAATTATTTGAATAATGATCAACAGTTCCTGAAATAAGAATTTAAAAAAAATCCTTATTTCAGGAACTGTTGAACATCTACAGCTATACCACTTTGAGAGAATTTAGTTCATTAAAAAGAAACCTAACGGGGGAGCAAAAAATGGGGGAGTGTGTCACATAAATGTCCCATTATTGTTCTAATAACTAATTTTTGAGGTTTAAGTGTGCGTTTCTTACCCTCTTATTATAATCATATTTCACAAGCACAATATATTATGAGAATGAGAGGAAACACCCGGGCCAAACGCTTACAAATTCTTGAACACATACAATCACTAAAACACAAACTCGAAAAATATCGCATTCATATCAAGATTGTAATCGTTTTTTTTTTTTTTTTTTTTCCAAACATTGCTTATCACATTGACAACTTTTACATTTCGCCGCTGGGCGGGAAAAACCTCATAGTTATGTGCATTTGACCTTTAAGAGCAAAACCATACATGTAGTAAAAACAGTAACATGACAAACCTCATTTTCTGGAGACGCCAACAACTGAATAATTTGATGTAATGCCTTGCACAAGAAAGATTTTCCTTTCTAAATATATTCAGATCATTATTTACTCCAGATTCTGAAATAAACTGCCATGATTTACTATCACATTTGGCCTTGAAATTCAAACTAGAACCCGATATGACCAAAATGCACATGCGGTTTTAGCACTAATATGAGGTTTTACATTTGACCTCTGGAGTTACATATGATGTTTTCCCGCCCAGCGACGATTTTTTAAAAAAAAGCTTATTAGGATCGGAAATCCCCGATATTAATTATTTGAATAATGATCAACAGTTCCTGAAATAAGAATTTAAAAAAAATCCTTATTTCAGGAACTGTTGAACATCTACAGCTATATGAGAGGAAACACCCGGGCCAAACGCTTACAAATTCTTGAACACATACAATCACTAAAACACAAACTCGAAAAATATCGCATTCATATCAAGATTGTAATCGTCATGAACTTTTTCAAATAGCTGTGTTGTGATTATCGTTCTCCATAGCTTAGCTTACATTGTCTTTCCCACGTTCCCTTTGTTTCAGTGCAAAATTACTGGCCCACTTATCGTCAACACCGATTGGAGAATATGCGGAAACGATGGTACATCAACTGCTAAATTTAGTGGTTTATCATTAACTTCAGGTGGTACCTATAAAGTAAGTGTGAGGGCTGTGAACTATGCTGAGCTTGCGAGCATCTCCATAGAGCGTGCTGTGACCGTGGTGACTGAAATTCCGGGATTATCAGGTAATTTAAAATCATATAAATTATGCCTGAAACGTACTTATATTATCCAGTCAGGTCAGTGTTGGGAATGAAGAAATAAGCTGATCAAACAATCCTGAATGGGAACGTTGTAGCCTTCTAAGATCTAAAGCTTTGCAGTGATATTCGATTTTTCACTGCTTGTGTTACAAGCCTGCGTTTGTTCAATGTAAATTCCATTTTGAAATGTGATGACAACATTAGTTTATGATTGTCATGAATGGGGTCAATTTTGTTACTGGAAAATAATTTTTATAGCTCATGTCTTCTTTTTTCGTATTTGCATCATCAAGGTCAACGCATTTCACTGAGCTGGGGAAACAATGCCACTTTAACCATTTCTTGGGACGGCACATTTGTCTCCGATCCCCTGCTGGTCTACGAGATCTCACTGGGGACAAGATTTGGTGGCAGTGACGTCATGCAATGGGTGGAAACACTGAAAACAGAAGTATCTGTGTCGAATTTAGAAGCTTTGACAGATTACTATATGACACTGACCGCTATCAATGCAGTGGGTTTGTCACAAACCATTAACGAACTTATCCATGGCTAATAGTGCTGGTTAGTCTTTCAAGGAATTTCAGTAACTCACTAACTGTAATTGCCTATGAAAACTAAAAGCATCACATTCTTATAAAATTAATGCTCATAATGACACGCTTTTGTGTGAACTCATAAGAAAGCATTCATTCTGAAATCAATAAAAACGTAAAAGGTCGAATTCTGATTTGTATCACGAATGTTACCCAGTTAGTAATAATTGTATATGCTCAGCTAGTATTTGCATGCGCTTTTTTTTTGTCAAGATAAACATATAAATGGTTGACCCGTTCACTGAAAAAATTAATTTGTCACTAAAAGGGTCTTATTTAACAAATTCAAATTAGTCATGAATTTTTGAGCACTCGAGAAAATAAAGCTTATTTTTTTTAATGTTTAACTAACAATTTTGAGCTTTTCAAAAAAATTATCATCATAAATAAATTACATGACTACCTAAATGACAACGCATTCATAATTTGTCATTTTTATGGAAAAGACTTCATAATTCATAATTCATCATTTAATTTATCATACACTAAAATTTAATTTTGTAATGCGCCAAATTCGTTCATTTGTCATTAATTGTCGTGCAATTTTCAAAAGTGAAATTCATGTAAATATCTGTGATAATAAAAAAGATTTTAAACGCTAAACAATGTTAAGTACACATTTAAAAAAATACATTTTGGGCTTGATTTCTTGAATGACCCATAAATCAATTTGCATGACTAATTTTAATTTTTTAAAGAAGACCCCTTTTCAGTGGTGTTTAGATAATTAGGATAGAAATATTTTGTCATATTATACGACCATATTAATCCAATGATGTTCGTACAGCCACCGTGTTGCTTACTCTGTCAAAAACAATTTCCCCAATGGCGTTCATTTTTTGGATTCACTATGGTCCACTTTTGCGTGTTTCTAAAACATTGGCCTTTCCATGAGTCAAGACCAAATGGACAATCCTTGTGTTTTATTGTTTATATGTCATTTTCCTACAGCTCAAAAATTTGGTATAAATTTTGTGCAAGATACATGTAAGTTTAGAATATTGGTTTCTGGGAATGGACGTCACTTGGCTAATAAGAGGACCAAATATATATATATATGCCATTTACAGGTGCAAGGACCAAAAATATATATGCCATTTAAAGGTGCAACGAGAGATTTCACATACCAGGGGTCTCTAATAAATTAAAAGCCCTGATTGTCGCACTGTTGTAAAGCTTTCCATAAAAAATATTCCCATCTGAAAGGATTAAGCTGAGATGTATTTCTTTTGTACAAAAATTGTGCTATTTCTAATTTCAAATTGAAGGAAATATGAAATTCAGACTTTGTTTAATATTGAAATATAAATAAAAAATAAAAATTAGGGGTTCACTCATGGATTTTCATGAGTAAACGCTTGTTTTGGCCCGAGGGCAGGCCGACGGGCGTCGCGAAGCCTACCCCATTCACACATTATTATTTTGCATGTTTGTATCTTAAATCGTAAAAAAATCAGCTGCAAAGTCCCTCTTTTCATGTCATGTTTTCGTCTTCTTCACACTTGAGAAAAACAGCACGATCGATATATCAAATGGGATTTCCATTACAAAATAGGGGTTTGCTTCGAATGTGCACTAACATGAAAAATATCTGAAAGCATGTTTTGTGTTTTATTCAACACATATTCCGAAAAAATACATTTTTTTTATTAATAGTCAAGTATATTGGGCTTGGGCTTCAATATTTATTTTGAGACAATAATAGCCGTAGCAACCATGCTGATTGTACACAGTCTACCTATTTCTACATGCCTACCCAAAAAGTGATCAGAAATCGATTACTGCAGGGCCATAAACGTTGTTTATGACCGGCTCTCAACCAATCACAAACGCGGAAATCTCCTAATGATGTGTGAACACCTGTTTTCATTTTTAAGACATTTCTGTAACCAAACCTTATTGTAAATGCAATAAGAAATAAATTGAGT
The DNA here is from genome assembly GCA_023653785.1 of Ophioderma brevispina. NCBI lineage: Eukaryota > Metazoa > Echinodermata > Ophiuroidea > Amphilepidida > Ophiodermatidae > Ophioderma > Ophioderma brevispina. The sequence goes on from JAMKCH010082829.1 coordinate 37,530, forward strand.
GTCTAGTCGCTATAAAATAACTACATCTGACGCCATATGAATGCTTTGAAATCTCTCGCTGCACATTTAGGTGCTAAGACAAATACAAATAGACTTGCGAAGACATAGTGCAGTTAGTGTCCACTGTAAACGGGCCTCGACCTTTTGCTCACCCAACCAAATCATTGTGACATGAATCCTTTCATAAGTTTGATCGTATGTAAATGATTCCCACTTCACAGGGCACCATCCAATCACTGATCAATGACATGCTATGGATGGGCGATTACCCACACACTGTGTGCATGAACATCGGCGAGAAGGCCTGTTTTTACACATGTTGGAAGCCTTGTTAGAAATGGTCGTTTCGGGTCTTTTTCAGCACCGTATGTCAACCAAATTACATCACCATGTAGAGAATAAGATTATCTTGGTTGTCAGCTTCTACGAAGAGAATAGGTCTAACCGTTCGTCCATGACGCCCACTTGAACACGCCCAGCAATCACTGGTGATTTTTGCCATAGAGTTAGCATTTTACCCTGCCAAAATACCACTCTTTATAAATTAACTTTTTTTCGGATTTTTCTGAATGTTCTATCATAATAAAATTCACATATGTTATTTATGATAATATATTCTACAATTAGAGCTTCTACCAAGAAAATCCCTTGAGCGCTTTTCTCGCAACGACGTGAGTTTTCTCATGTGCTATGCGTTAAGCACAGAGTACGCATGACAGGTCATAGGCCTATTGAATGCACTGTGTGCACAGTGAATAGGGAAAATGGACAGTAACTGCAAGATGAAATACCTTCACGCAACATAAAACTAAAAACCGATCAAATGGTAAGGGAACAATCTTAATATTCCATGACGCTTTTAAAAGAAAGGCATGAAAGTGGTTTGGGTTTACCAGAGGTACACTAAACAACGCAGCTAAGCAGTCAATCCCACGCGGATTCCATAAGAGTTACACCCCGCACTGGGACGATGAATATCTGGCTTCCACACCGAAGCTGAAACACATGCGGAATTACAATCAACTGCACCTCTACTCTGCTGACACGCCTTGATAAGAAGCGTCAGGTACGATGGGATGAAACTGTTGAGTCAATTGATTCGACTAACTCCAGTCGCAAAGCTTAGCACACCAACAACGAAGTAACAGGCAAGGACAACTGCCCGGTTAGTGTCAACGCAATTTATCCAGAAATCACATTTTATCCAGAATGGACGACTTAAAAACCTGGACCGTGCTCGCTCAGGCTCTGTAAGACAAATTGGTCAGAATGTGGACATATCCGGCCCTAACATAGAGGAAATTACCTCAGCTCTAAGACTCCTGAAAGCAGGCAAGGCTCCAGAATCTGATGCCATTCATTCCGAGTTCCTACTTCATGCTGGCAACAATGTCACTCACCGGCTTCGCCTCTTCCTGTCATCCTCCATCACACTCTGTTAATTTCCGAAGATCTGGCGCAGGGCAAATGTGATTCCGCTCCCAAAGCCTAAAGAGCCCCAAGTCTACCCAAAGAGCTAGCGACCGATCTCCCTGTTCTGCATTCCATACAAGCTTCTGGAACGTTTGATCCATGCACGGGTCAAACCCACAGCTACCCCACGAGCAGGCAGGCTTTCGCCAGGACAGGTCAAGTGTAGATCAGGTTGCCCTTCTCATTCAGACTCAGGACATCGGTGACTCTTTTGAGAAACAGGAGGATGCAGGGGATGTTTTCGTAGATCTCACGGCTGCCTATGACAGCATGTGGAATAGGGGACTCGCAGTTAAACGCCTTCGAAAGATTCCAGATAGAAGCACGGTCCTCTACATCTTGAACTTGATATAAAACCTGAGCTTCGTCTTGAAGACAAGCAGAGCAGACTCGTCGTCTCAAAAATGGAGTCCCGTTGGGGCCTGTGCTGGGCCCCTCTCATACCTCTGATACAAAACAACCTCCTATTTCTCCTCTGTTTCAAACCGCGTACCAGGTAGCTTAACTGCATCATCTCATATACGTTATCACAAACGACTCATCTTTGACAGAAAAATTAGGGGTTGAATTGTTCACCTGAAGAAAATTACTTGAAGCAGTGTTATGTAGGACCTTTCACAAAATATTAGACACCATTTGAACATGGTAAAAATATTTGTATCATACGAATGAATATGTTATGACGAGGCATCAGACTCAACACAGGATTTCGTGTAGATAGACGGCTCGATCATTTATTCCAAAAATAACTAAGTCGAAGACAAGCATATAACTTGTATTATATGAAAGGTAATGGTGATGGAACTACTTGTAAGCTTAACAATTTGAAGAAAAAGTTCGTACATGGTTTCCAGATGCAACAAGACTAGCAAATTAATGAAAATTTGGCTGAAAATCCAAGACGGCTGCCATGAACGTATTGTTTTTCAGGTGCTTACAAAAATAGTCATCAGAAGAAGTGGAGGACAAGTCATTGGTATGTTTTATATGAAAGATAATTGGATAAGTACTATAACACTTACCTGCATAAGGGGGGCTCCTAGGGGCCCAATTATTGTTTTTCGGCCGGCGTTTATTAACGCGGCCATATATTTTTCTACTTTTTTTTTGCATTTGTCTAATTTTTAGTTGCGCTTAAATTGGTGCAAAAAAAAAAACCAAACCCTAGTGACATAAACAAAGTAAATAATCCAAAAATTCTTGGAAAGTATAGTAGGCCATTGGCGTCATAATATTTTGTTACATCATATAGCGGTTTATTGTAGGAACCTATGGTAAATTATACAAGTAAACCTAAACAAATATAAAATGGCATGAGACATTTTATGTTTGTGCTTATTATGGTAAATGTGGCTGGATATCCGTTGGTACTAGCGGTTTTCAATAGTAGGATCCGAGGGTCAGTGATTTTTAATTGAGCTGAAAACACTAAAATCACTCAAATGGATACTAAAATGTAAAATGCGTTACATTCATAACTGTTAAACAGAACTGAAAAGTTAGTATTTTAATTTATTTAAAGTCTATTTGTGTGGTATGTCTATATGTGTACATCCATTTAGCACAGTTTGCTGTACATAGTCATCCTATTAGTGTATGAACATCCTAAGTGGCATATTGGGAAACGGCATTGGAAAGAGGTCCATATTTATTCCTTTTTTAAATTCTGCAGGAAACGTATTATTTTTAACTATAGCCGACCAACGACAAAAACCATAACCCTAAGGCAAAAAATGAAGAAGGAAATTGCTACATATGGAACCTTGATGGGGGTACATTATGGAACTCTTGATAACGCTCTTTAGTTCGCACATTTTAAGCTATATACTCAGTCTTTAAATTGTATGTCAATTTAATAAAACAAATATCGCATTGCAGTCTATTTTCCTATTGTCTTTATTTGATTATTTTGAATTAATATAAATAGTACAAAATTGTTTCCTTCTCTTATTTACATTTTTAAAGGTCAATCGTTTGATCGCTATTCGATATTCAAATAAATTGTATAGGACTGCATGGTGGTTGATCTTGGACTTCTTGTCAAAGTTAACCAGATTCTATCAAACGATTGACTTTTAATCCTTTCTGCCTATCTGATTTAAATCGGAACAGTTTTAAAACGTGACTCCTGTGCAGTTGATTTTGTGATCGTCCACTAGTTACCATACATTACATATATATATATATATATATATATATATATATATTGGCAACGAAGCAAATGGAAACTATGCTACTCTTGTAGATGCACGCGGTAGTTTTTGACCACCACCCATGCCTCTGGGGCAGGTCTCCCTCACTAACCTCAAAGGGCAGCTATTATTTTTTCTGATCTTTTTTTTTTGGACTTAGACTTTTTCCCTCTAACCTGAAAAATTAAGAAAATTTTATATATTTTAAAAGAGGCAGTAGCGAGATTCGAACCCGAGACCACACGACCGGCGAGGATTGGTGTGCCAGATTTGCTATTCTAATCCTTGATTACATTTATGGAATAAATCGCTACTGCTTTTGTGGTCAGCACTCAATATAATAAATAGCTCCGCTCTGGAACGGTTGCCACAACCTATGCTCCAGGAGCATGAGTGGTGGTCAAAATCTCACACTTGCCGTGTGCAGATGGTCTATATATACTCCCCGCCTAAAAAATCCGAACGATGTTGAAATGGCCATCAACGTGCTCAAACTTGCTTTCAAATGACCGCGCCAAGCCAGCTGGATAAATCTCTCAAACTTCCACATCATGCTTCGTTATCAATGCATTACGGACACAGGTCAATAAGCAAACACATTACGCGAACAACGCTCAGTGGCGGCGCCACGGGGGGGTGGGGTGGGCATGGGGGGCTTTCCCCCAAAAAAAATTCACTTTGCCCCCGTTTCCCCCCCCAGAAAAAGAGGTCTGGTGCCGCCACTGACAACGCTCCTGGCATTTATTATTATAATTCACCTACATACCTACATACCTTTTTAATACAGTAATTTATATCGTTCGGATTTTTTAGGCGGGGAGTATAGTTCGTCTGATCAAGATCTAACTATGTAGCATTTTCCGTTGATGGTAACTTTTCATGGGCCGAAATATGTTCTTTTTGTAGTTCGTGACTCTGACTTTCGCCCATTTTGGTACGTATTTTCGACGTGCTTAGCTTTAATTTTCTCGCACGGAATTCACATATTTCTACTAATTTCTACTTGAAATCAAAGTTTAGTATCTAATATGCGTGGTAAGTTACATAAATTGAACCGAAATTTTCAATATCATTTCGATTTTTAAATTTTTTTCTTCGAGGACTCGCACTCGCAAATCTGAGCGCTTGGATTTAAAATCTTGTGACGTCATATCGGGGGTCACGTCCTGTAAAAATACCGGAAGTAATGCCGTTTGCGTTCCTACTGCTGTGATTACATACCTAGAGGGGTAGACGTTTCATATAGAAGTCCCATTGATGCAAATAAGGTATTACAATTGATTCCGTCACGCGCTGTATGACCTATGACCTTGTGCAGTGGTGCTTGACGGAATGAATGGCAATACCTCATTTGCATCAATGGGACTTCTATATGAAACGTCTACCTATTGCAAATTTGGTTTAATAGCTTGATTGGCTCGGTGGGACAAACAAAGATAGATAGCATATCAATCGCCAACAAGCACCAAATAGGGTCGGGATCCCTTTAACATGGTAAATTCCGAGATGGTAATACATAATAATAGTATATTTTCTGTTATGAGCATATTGCAGAGTTACTTAACTTTTTAATTACTATACTTTATGTGGAAATGTAAAATGGAAGCTTATTTATCAAATAAACGGTCCCCAAAAAAATAAAGTCCCCGCTTGGATGACCAGACTTTGGTCATGATAAAACTCACTTTGAGGGTTGTGGATTTCTTCCCATTAAATGAATTTATTGTGTACAGGAAACATTTTTCCAGATACAGTCATTATTTTGTGAAAGGTAATGCCTTTTTTAACAACAAGCATTGTGTAAAAATACGTTTCAAAACAGGCCAAAAGGTTGCACTTTTAATTGTTGGCAACTTATTGCAACATAATGTGAAATGGAACCTTTAATGTGGTCCTTAATGCATAAACAATTTGGAATGCACTGCCAATTATTCAGCTTGTTAATCCCGATTACATAATGCTTTCCGTCATGCTGAGGGCAAGAAAGAAGTTGATATAGGTTATGGGTCATGAAAAGAAAAAAGATTAATTGCTTATGAATTGTTCAGGTGTGGTCCTTGAAAAGAGAAGCTAATTTAAATGATGCGTTTAGATAATGAACTGATTGATGATTGGGAATGGGCAAATGTTGCAAGACATTCTTTCTGACACATTGGCAATTGTTGGATTTTTCCTCTTGGCAATGGGTTGATAAACTGAGCTACAACGAGCGAGATGCACTGCTTTTCTGGACAAGAAGGGGTCTGTAAAAGAGAGTGCAAGGAGAATGCAGCTGGTGAGGTTAAAGATTGCCCTCGTCATGGGGAACCCCGCTATACAACAGTACGACAGGACATGTCCATCATTAACATTGCATATACCCAGCGCAAGATTACAGGTTAGTAATTTAAAATAAAGGAATAACATTTTGCATTTCGCATTTGCGATAACAGTTGAATTAAGCCAAAATAATGTTAATAAAAATAATAATAATAATGACTCGTCTCACTATTCTTCTTTTTCAACTCGTCAAATTAGAGGGCGTGTACACAGAAGACGAGGGCAACCGAGAAACGCAATGTGTCTTCAGACAGGAATAGACTCAATGAATATGGCCTACATGCAAGTAGACCAAGAAAAATGGTGAAGTTGAATGATGGTCATCGACAAAGAAGGGAAATGAATCGTTATTTTAAATGAAACAGTTTGAAACATGCGCTCAACTAAACTGAAGCAGACTTAAAGTAATGAACTTTTTGTAAACATGTTGGCACTTTAGAAAGTTGAAAAGTGCAACTTTTTTGGTCTGTTTTGAAAACATCATTTTTACACAAATGCTTGTTGTTAGAAAAAGGCATTACCTTTCAACAAATGATGAACTGTATTACATGGAAAAATGTTTCCTGTAAACAATAAATTACTTGATGCGATGAAATATACCCATCAAAGTGAGTTTTTTCATGACAAAGTCTGGTCATCCCAGAGGGGGACTTATTTTTTGGGGACCGTTTATAATAATAATAATAATAATACAATTGCTAAGTAAAAGTATGTTAAAAGTGGTTCCGAATTACTCTTACCTTCGGAAGCTGAAAGTATCCTGAAAGTAGGCCAGGTAAACTATTCTTTAGAGCTATAACTTCCGGATCCTCATAAATTGGGTACGTGACTTCAATTACGTTTCCGTTAGCCTCTGTGGCAAAGGAACCATCAAATAGATTCAAAAGATAAGCAAGCTTCTAAGTTATGTCAAGTTATATCGCGGTATAGTACACTTAGTTTATAATTATGTTTAAAAATATATTATGTATAATTATAAATAAAAATATTGAAGATGAGCTGAGCAGAAGAAAAACTTCAAATTCGTTGACGTAGAGCACGTTAGAATAAGACCGTTGCCAGGTAACTTTGGTTCAAGCCACTGATTACATTGATCACAACATAAATCATATAGTCCAGAGGAAAAGCAAAAATATCGTGCACTTTGCGATAGAAATATAACACTTGGCACACACTTAATATGGACTATAACTAACTATTTCAAAACGGGACCCCAGCTGAATTTGACCTGTGGCGGCCATTATGGCCATTTTTCAAATGGCCGCCATTTGTAGTTTAAATGCCTAATATCTCTGTTAAAATACTGACACGAACTTGATCTTTGTATCTATACGTGTTTTCAGGGGTAAGGAATTTAAATATTACGCTACTTTTTAAAGATCTCGTGTCAGTCATTTTGTTTGCAAACATGGCGCCAATATACACTAAAACTGATATTTTTGTTGTAGCTTTGCACAAAATAATTATATCAATTTGATTTTTGTGTATATACTTATGTTTTCAGGGTCAAAGAATCCAAACATAATATTACTGTTAAATAATATCTTTCGCAGCCATTTTATTCTAATATGGCCGCCAATTTACACATAATATCTTTGTTAAAAATAATCACACTGAATTGATTTTGGTGTCTATACCTATGTTGTCAAGGGCAACTAAACCAATTATGACAATGATATTAAAGGGGTATTTCGTGATCCACAGCCACGCCCCCAGACTTACCTAAAAAGTTAAGATTTGTATATCATTTGAACCATTAGCCTAAGTATAGTATTTATCTTAATATTAAATTTGAATAAAGCGCGACATATCTACCATTCTACAGTGTGGTCCAAAAAAAAGTTTACACTTTTATATATGCAAATCTCTCAAAAAGTGGGTGGACATATTACATGTTTTTGAAGATATTTATTAATTACAATATCTTGTTATAACCTGGTGAAAACGGCGTTCAAAACAAAGCTCAAGTAACAAAATGGCGGCCAAATAGTGAAAAATGGTCAAAACCCACTTTGCACACACGTAAGTCTATGGGAAACCATTATGTTGAACAGAAATCAATACCATTGCGTGAACTGGAGGCCTACTCCTTAACTAACTACTGACCACCCTTCGAGTTTGTGTGAAGTGTTTACCGTTTGAAAATGAATGAGAGAATATCTTAACCGTGAAACTGAACTTGGAATGCCTATTTACATAATAATTAAGTTGATTTCAATTGGGAGAGGATTTTAAATTGAAAGATACATGCATGTTTTTCTTGCCATGACTGATCGAGACTCTGCTTGTACATTTTCGAAGTTTGCATGGTTTGGGACGAGATCATAAAGAAGAAACATTGTAGCCACTTTATTTTTAAATTTATAAGATAAACTTGAAATAATTTGAGGTGTCTTAATTCTTACCTTTGTGGTTATTATCAAATACCAAGTCCCATGACGGGGTGCATTGTTCAATGTGTGTATCAATCTTGGATATAATTCGTGACAGCCAACAGAGTGCCAGAGACCGGGCCAGAGACTTGCCGTGTGTGCAAAGTGGTTTTTGACCTTTTTTTCTCTAGATGGTGGCCATTTTGTCATTTCAGCTTTGTTTTCAATGCCGTTTTCACCAGGTTCCAACAAGATATTGTAGTTAATAAGTACCTTCAAACTATTTTGATATGTCTACCCACTTTTGAGAAATTTGCAGACGAAAAAGTGTAAACTTTTTTTTGACCACTCTGTATACAGAAGTGCTCAGGGCGCCGTGGTAGAGCTCCTAAGGCTGTTACAACACGAGTAAATTCAGAACTATTAATAACTCCGATTTAGATGTACAAGGAAACCGAAGTTCTCGGGAAATTATTGCGAGGACGGGTATGGCTCGGCAACCAAATTCACGTACAAACGTAACACTACCTCTACAACAACCGTCCATAATACACTAGCATTAGTAAAGTAAATAGCCTCTGTGGTCAAAAGACTCAAAGAGAAAGACTTTGCAATTGAAATGATATTGCACATAAAGAGTTTCAACATTGGAGACCACGGTGGAAGGAGGACTCAAATGCCAGCACTGTCCGAGTCCATCCCAACAATCTTGTCAGCCTATGGATCGAGAGACTGTTAGAAATGAGTCATCATCCACTGTAGTCTTCAATTGTATTATTGGGCAGTATTACATTTTAATAATCCCTTATAAAAACATTTAAATGAGAAAAGAGAGTATGTTGTGATTTGTATACATTACTAATAAGATCAAAAGTCTGGTGGTCAAGCATTCAATTTCACAGACTCCATTTTCAGCTTGCTGTAGTTCATATTAAAACATTAATGTAGGCAATAAATAGTATAAGGCAGAGGTTATTCACTCTGAAAAGGCATAGAAATTGAAAACATTACACTGACACAAGATGCACTAGCCTAGCATCTGTTTTGAGAATGACGCGTGGCAGGTCATGTATGGGGTCAAATAATTATCAAAGCACCAGAGTTGCCAAATCCAACAGACTTTCGAAACGTCCAACGCACAGTACAAGATGTAATGGAAGACTCTTTAAAATAGCTCTTCCACCAACTGGTGTAGCGAGTAGCATATCGGCAATCATCAGTTGTAGACGTATCAATGGATGCAGAGGACAATGTAAGAAGATAATCTTCAAATGTACAAAGCTGCAAGTGTGATGGATCTGAATGAAACTTGACCTTTCTATGAACACAACTTGAGTGCATGATATATTACCTGAGGTATAATTAAGGTATAGACACAAAAATAGCAGTATATTTTGTATCGCGATATTATGTTTAGACAAAATTCAATATTCAGTGATTTGTTTAATATGTCTACACTTCAAACAAGTCTTGTAATTAAATCAATTAAAAATAACAATCTTCAGGAGGTGCCATTTTCAAAATATTTGTACCGCGGTGAGATCCACAATAATCAACATTATATCACACCTGCCCTGTATGTTTTGCATGGTTCACTTTCCAATCATTGTACAACACACTCAACCTCATACATTGTTATTTGATCCATTTTAGATCTGTGTTGCAATACAAGAATCTTGTTGACGTCACCGTAGTTCACACTTTATTTGAAAATGGCGGCTTCCAGGAGAAGTCTTTTTTCATTTAATTTACCAATTACAGGGATAGTGTGATATCTAACAAATGCCTTAATAACATCTCAATAGTTAATAGACTGGCTATTCCCTTTAAGTAAATGGTAATTTTTTTAAAAATAATTTTAACTTAAAATGGCTGCCATATTGAAAACACAAGAACTGACACAAGATATTTCAAATTGTATGTCATATTTGGATTTCTTGATCCTAAAAACATAAGTATAGCCACAATAATCTAGTCAAATTCATTTTGAGGCTAGGTATAAAGAAAAATGTCAATTTTAGTACAAATTGGCGGCCATATTGGAAAACAAAATACCTCACAGAATATATTTTAAAATATATATCATATTTGAATACCTTGGCATTCAAAACATGGGTATAGACACAAAATCAGTATTAATAACCGAAATATGAGACACTGAAAATGTGAATGGTAGCCATTTTGAAAAATGGTCACCATGGCCGCCACAGGTCAAATATTGCTGGGGTCCCGTTTTGAAATGATTGTTGTGTCCATATTAACACTTAAGTGGACCAAGGGGGGGGTTTCCTAGGGACCCCTCAATTTGTTTTCTGTTCGCCCTGGCCGCTTTAAACCTTGGGCTTTTTGCGGCTCGATTTTTTTGTAATTTTCTGACTTTTAACTGCGCTTCTTCTTTTCAATACCAAATATTTGCCGTTAATGATTATTAGGGTGGTCCCATGGAACCCCCCCCCCCATTGGGGGCACTAACGAAAAGTCATTTCAGAATATTTTTAAAAATAAGAATAATAAACCAAGACCAAGTCAATTTTGTTTTGCTGGATATAAGTTCCACCATACATGTAGTAACAATTATTAGTAACATTCAAAAAAATTTACACCTTTATGTGCGGAAAACAACAATTTTTTTCATCATGGATGTTTGCCAAACCGTACTTGTACCAAACTCATTGAAAAATGACGTGTATTTTGCACACCCGTAAAATACAGATCCCCTAAAACTGCTAGTTTGGTGTAAATATATGTAATTTTGGGTCTTCTAGAATAGATAGCAACATAAAATCAGTTTTCACAAAAGGTTTGGTGTAAGCGCAAGGCTCATTTGAATTTTCCGTCTTTTTTCCCAATTTTCCGCGTGTTTTGAAACAATTGTTTTGCCCGCTAATAATTTTTTGCAGCCAAAATAACAAATTTCATTTGTTGTTGCTGATTTGGGGTTTGTCTTATGACCCTTCACATGTGGAATAAATTTCGTGCAAAAATTCCCTCGGAAAGTGCTTTCCTTAGGGGGGTCCGCATGGACCCCCCCCCCCCCCCTTGGGCACCACGGAGTGAAACCCTTGTCACTTAAGTGTTAAGCGTGTACCAAATGCCTATACTTTACTATACAAGGCAACGACGTTTGGCTCCAGATGGGTCCTTAACAGCCTGTGGACTAATATGGCATACCATAATTGGGAACATGCTTCACGGTCTTGAACCGTACCATGGTTACTAACGCGTGCACTTCATCATCACGCATAAACGTGCTTCGCCCGCTTACAGCATTAGTTCTATGATGTATCGGAGGAATGCGCCAACAACCCTTACTCGTTTGAATCGGGCATACCATTTTAATGCGAACGGTAGAATAATAATGGAAAAGAATTCATCCAAAAATTTAGCTACGAGATGAGAAAAATCAAGCTTTCTATGATACCAAAATCTTAGGTTTGATGGAGTATATGGCGGGGTCGAAACTGACGATACCTCTTTTACTTTTCTGTTCATAATATATTAACCTTCAGAAGAGGAGGGTTGAAAAAAATGGTGCCAAACTATTTAATTTATTGTCCAACCGATATTTGCACTAGCCTTGAGATGTCCCACGGTTTAATATATTTCCGTATCGTATACGTACCGCTAAGACACTTAAATTCTGGAGGTAATCTCAGTTCTCTTAAGGTATCGGTCAATTCGCCGAACCCTTTTCTACTGTCTGTCGGCACGTTGGGACAAATGGGTAGATATTATATGCATATATCACAAGCACCGACATTAAAAATAACAGAATAATCAATCATAACCGTGGAATATGCCGTTAAACTTGTAAGTTGTCATAACGAAAACAAGATCTAGAAGTAGCACAATGTAAAGTATCAGAATGTATCACAATTAATGTGATATATACTATTAATGAGAGATAGTTGAAATTTTGTAAGAGTCAATTAAACAGTTTTTAATATTTGTTTTGCAATGTTCAGTCTCAACCTTTAAGTGGGGTCATAACACATAAAAAATATAGGTTTTTACATTTAATTTCGCACTTGTGTAATTGATTTTAATAAAAAGACAATTGGAATTCGTCCTGAAAACGTGAACCACGAGAAACGCAAAACCAATTTTATTTTTCTTTAACTGATGTTCACTTTTATGTCATTATATTTCAACTTTTTGTTATTGATATTCGTCAAATCCGTTGACAAATTCGTCGCTTTTACCGATGACTACTGAATATAAATAGCGATTTCGTCTTTTATAATTGATTTTAAGATTTTTCATATTCGTCGGGTGTTCATTAAATGGAATACAGTAGCCTACGCACCTGCCAGACCATAATTAGTAATGACTGCAAAAAGTAACCGCCGTCTAAGGAAAGCTGGAGTATGAGTGGGGCTGCGCCATGCTCATTTGAAGAACCATATCTGTGTGTGTGTGTGTGTGTGTGGGTACGTATAAGTAGTGATATTAGACTACATTTTCAAAGTATTTCAAAGTCTGTTTAATTTCCATATTGATAAAAAGAACAAAAATATTTTTAATCAAGAAAAAAACTAAAGAAATCCACTGAACAGATCAAAAGTTAACAGATTGTTAAATATTTTTAAAACGGCTGAATGTTAAGACTAACCATGAGTTGCATGACCTGAAACGTCCTGAGACCCGCAAAAACAGTACCTGATCTTTTATGGTGCCATTGACCCAGGTTTGCAGGATTTTGGACTGCTAGTTTTATACGCAACTGTTTTTGGTGAAACTTATGGATTCCCAATCATTACCAAATTGAGCAGGTATTATAAATGGAAAATAAATGATGTGGTTTTTGTTTTCCTTTTTTTTAACTAACACTTTTCAACATTGATTGTATGGTATTTCAGGAAAAAAAATGACTATTGTGACATACCTAGAAGGGGTAGGGTATATTTTGAAGGGGATTGTTGAAGCCCGCCAATGGTTAACGGATAACGCTAAAGTAGTCAAAATCGTAAAAATCAAGTTGAAACAAAAGATAAACATACATATTTTTATATCGATTTGACAAAGTTATTTCCGTATTTAACACAAATTTGTCTGTAGTTTGGTGAACTAAAACGGCTGAATGTTAAGACTAACATGAGTTGCATGACCTGACAAAAGGTCAGGTCATAAGGTTATTCTGCATGTTGAACTTAAATATGATACAGCCGTTTTTTGTGTAACATAACGTAGGTTTTATGAAAAAAATATTAGAAGCTAAAAAACAAGACACGGGCAGGAATGAGCGTGTTTTCAAGATACATTGGAGACACGCACACATACATACATACGCGCGCATACACACACACATACACATACACACATAATTCAGAACCATCCCCAAAAGAACCATATTAAATGCTGTTGGTAAAATTAACATACTCTTTAAATGCAAAAGAGTGAATTTCACTCTTTTGGAGTGACTACAGGGCCCACTCTAAAGAGAGTGAAATTTCACAGCTTTCAAAGAATACTTTTTGGGTCAAATTTACTCTTGATAATTTAACAAATGATAAAACGATATAATTTTGTCAATTATCAAGATCATATTTGACCCAAAGAATAAAAAAAAAAAAAAAAAAAATTTTTTTTAACTAACACTTTTCAACATTGATTGTATGGTATTTCAGGAAAAAAAATGACTATTGTGACATACCTAGAAGGGGTAGGGTATATTTTGAAGGGGATTGTTGAAGCCCGCCAATGGTTAACGGATAACGCTAAAGTAGTCAAAATCGTAAAAATCAAGTTGAAACAAAAGATAAACATACATATTTTTATATCGATTTGACAAAGTTATTTCCGTATTTAACACAAATTTGTCTGTAGTTTGGTGAACTAAAACGGCTGAATGTTAAGACTAACATGAGTTGCATGACCTGACAAAAGGTCAGGTCATAAGGTTATTCTGCATGTTGAACTTAAATATGATACAGCCGTTTTTTGTGTAACATAACGTAGGTTTTATGAAAAAAATATTAGAAGCTAAAAAACAAGACACGGGCAGGAATGAGCGTGTTTTCAAGATACATTGGAGACACGCACACATACATACATACGCGCGCATACACACACACATACACATACACACATAATTCAGAACCATCCCCAAAAGAACCATATTAAATGCTGTTGGTAAAATTAACATACTCTTTAAATGCAAAAGAGTGAAATTAACTCTTTTGCATTTAGAGAGTATTTGCGTAATTTTCGAGCGAAAAGACTACAACAAGACATGGACAGAAATTATATAACATGTTCTGAGAAGACTTTGGAGACAAAAAAATCAAAACTATCCCCAAGAGAATTATATCTAATGTTGTTAAAATAGCCTTATATTCAAGACTAGATTGAAGGAAACGATAATGAATATCAAAGAAAAACGACTAATTTGCTTTATAATACGTCGGTCATGATATTGACGGACGAATTCGACGAGCAATTGGACGAGAACCAATGACACAAGGTTGAAATACAGTGACAAAAAAGTGAATATCAGTTACAGAATAATAAAATTGATTTGGGCTTTCATCGATTCAGATTTTTATCATCTATAAATCCCTTTATGAACATCTTCTAAGTGCCTGCACCTCTACATGCTTGTGCTCCCTACGCAATCTACGTACTTTACTCCTCTCATCTCTATCCATCCTTTCGCAGCCCAGTTGGATAGGATAGGTGAATCATTCTGGTTGCTCGACAGATGAGCCAATTAGGTTGGTTTGGCAGGATGGCTTTATTGCTTGTCTGGGATACCAGGTATCTGATCCTAATGTAGGATTTAGAGGCGCCTGGTGCAACCAACAAGGACAGGAGATTGGTGGGAGGTTGTCTCACGACTTTTCCCACAAAGGAGACAGCATCCTCCACCTCTCGTTTGTCATGTCAACTAATGTTGTGACTACACGTTCTCTCCTTCCTTTATCTCCTTTATTGAGTTAAGTAGGTCCATAGGCATATAGGTCAACCCAACTATGGTGAAATAGCTGCTTCCTTGTAGGTTGATTCGAGTTTGCGAAAAAAGCTAAGGGACCATCGCCGACAGAAAGGGCACCTGCTGCCTTGCAGTGTGTCACCGTGAAAGACAAAGGCGAAGGGACCTTCCACAACAGAAAAGTGTGCTGAAGACCTGGCGAATCCCAGCTACTATTTAGCTAATTTACAACGTATCAACAGGGTTAAAGACCCTGACTCGAAGTCTGTGCTTCCTGAGTCAGCATTGGTCTCTACCAATACGGTTGATGGGTTGGTACTAGGGCCTACTGGACAGTCCAACCCTGATATTGACAAAGATGCATGGACAACTTTGTTAAATGTAAAGCTACTTTTATCACCAGCACATAATGTCCAGATACTACCAACAACAGCCAAGAAACAAGAACTCGTACAGGAAGCACAACTGTATGATATTGATGTTATCTGCATACAAGAACACCGCATTGTGCACAGTGAACCTCTACTACAGGAGAATATCCATGGCTATGCAGTTATTGCAGTCGCCGCTTGGAAGAACAAGACAAATGCAGCTACAGGAGGTGTGGGGTTTCTTTTATCACCAAAGGCTCTAAATTCATGTGCCAACCTTGGCAACTGTAATGAGCGCATCATGAAGCTTACACTGATGGGTAAACCCCAAACAACAGTCATTTGCTGCACAGCCCTCCCAACGACCATCCAGATGAAACTGTCTCTCACTTTTACCATGAACTATCCACCGCCACCAGTAGGGTTCCAACCCATAATCTTCTGTACACCTCTAGGGATTACAATGCTAAGCTTTTGCCTGAAGACGCGCTGTTCAGTGCAACAACGAGTCCAACAGAAATAGAATGTACATGAGGGACGTCATGGAACCATTTAACATTGTTGGCACTAACACAAGATTTCAAAATCAAGCAAATAGACTGGACACACCGTCGCCAAAATGGACAACTTGTCAAGCTGGACTACATTCTGGTCAGAAAGAATTGGATTAACATTTAAGTATGATCATAGAATTGTCTCTTGTAGGAGCTGGATAAGTTACCGTCAGAGTAAACCCCCCTAGAGATCGCATAAAAAGATTTGACTGGAGGAAGGTAGTGGGAGATACAAAGCTTTGTGAGCAGTATACTGTAGCAATACGTAACAGGTTCAACACTCTTGAAGATAAGAACTCCACCACAGCATATGATGCACTCACTTCAACCAACAAAGAAATTGCACTGGAGATGCTATTGAAGAAGACTACTGCCTTTGCCCCAAATGAAAAGTCATCAAAGCCATTGAAAAACTGAAGTCTGGAGCCAAGAAGCACCGTACTAAATCCACCAGAAGAACAAAGCAGAACCTTAATGCCACTATGGCTGCACTTGATGATGCTTACACCGTGGTGCTTGAGGAGCGTGTTAAGTCCAAGTACTTGACACCATACATCTTAAAAATAAGCATGCTATTGCCTGGGAGGCACTGAGGGAGCCGACTGATAAGAAGGATATCCCATCTATAAGTATCAAAGGTGAAACAACTGAAGAGCGCCTAGACACAAAGTTTCAGCACTTTAGTTCTCTACTTGGCAAGCCAGTTCAGAATAATACTAACCTTGATAAAACTTCACAACTACCCATCTAGACTGGACTCTTCACTATAAGTAGAGGAGCTTCAGATCTGCCTGAAGAAACAGAACAACACCAAGACGCTTGGTCCCGACATCATTCCTGCAGTAATCTGGAAATATCAACTATTAGAATTTTGTAACAACACCTTATGGGAAACAATCCAGCTGCCTTATCAACATCGTTCATTACTCCTCTAGCAAAGAAAGGCGACCTCCAAAACCCCCAAAACTACGGGGGAATCACACTATCACCACCGGCCTCTAAGATGCTCCTCAATTCTCCTCAACAGAATCACTTAAGCACATAAATCCCATTCTCAGACGGAACCAGAATGGTTTTCACAAAGGCAGATCAGCACTACCTAAGATACTTGCCCGGCCTCGTAAGGATCATAGAAGATTTGAGAATTTCCAATAGAAAAGCTTGTAGACTTCTCCAAGGATTATAACAGTGTCAACATTGATGTAATGCTGCATATTCTTACCAACTACGGTGTCCCAGACTAGACTGTCAAAGCAATTGCCACCATCCATCTAGCTTTGAGCAGCCCATGCACGGACCCACAAAGGAGCTCCTAACAACTACTGGAAATCTATTTGTAATCGTGGTTGATTACATCCTCAGAGTCATGCCATCATGAACGACAAGTGAATTGCCATCAAACCCAAGCGTTCTAGACGACACCAAAGTCAGCATCTCACAGACCATGACTATGCAGATGATCTAGCTCTAACAGCCGATCTGATATGTGATGTACAAGATCTACTAACATCACTTGAGAATGCTGCAGACAAAGTCGGCCTAGATATAAATGCCAAGAAGACGGAATATATGACCGTCAATGAGGAAGATAATCATCAACCTATCTGCACTACAGACGGTACCCAACTCAAAGAGGTCAGGGACTTCAAGTAACTGGGGTCCTATGTTGCCGAAGCAATCACTCAAGAAAGACGCAAAGGAAAACTTGGAATGCCTGTGATCCACCTCACCACTTATGGCAACTCTGGTTATCTGCATTTCAACAAGCTGAAGTTTCTTTAAAGAAAGAGCTACAGGAATGACTGGATGACACCTACACCAGGCTTTTTATGGAGTACATAACATATCCTGGCGTGAGCACATGAACAGAGACAGTACCGATATATGGAGATATCGCTCCAATCTCATCTTCTGTTGCCCAACGCCGAACACGATTTGTCGTCCGTCATCGTGCGATTGATCAAGTCGTTTCCGACATCGCATGTTTCAGGTTACCATGCTAAATCCATCATGATAGCAACCGTATCGAACTCTACGCATGTATCCGAAGTTTGTTTATCCGAAGGATCGCTATTTCGAAGGTTCGTTTATCCGAAAATTCGTAATTCCGAAGTTTCCTTTATCCGAATGGTCATTATTCCGAAGGTTATAAATAAAACTGTTTGCTATAAAGATTGAATATTTTTGCTTCAGACCCAATCTTAAAACGCACGCCTCAGTAATCATATTATAGTAGGTGAATAATTACATAATGAGTCCCCACTACCCAGGTGAAGTGAATCCATGCCCAATTTTTGTGATTACTAACAATGCCTTTTGTTGGGAGCTACACTTTTTTCCTCGGGATATCGCAGACTACTGTCTGTAAAATCCTCAGACACCATCGAGAGGTGGGTAATTGAAGGCCACGAAAATCTTCAGGATGACCACGATTGACTACAAGAACGAGATGATCGCCCACTGCTTAATCTGTGTCGTAGAGCCCGCAAAATGCCAACGAGCCGCCTTCGTTGTTTGATGAGAAAGACACTATGAATCAACGTTTCCCGCCAGATCTGTAAATCGGCGATTGCTTCAACACCGAGCAAGATTACCGAGCAAGACGAATGACCAAATGTCCAAGCCCAAACCGTTCACCACAGAGTTGATCGAATTCGCTGGGCTATGGAGCAATGAAGATTACAGCTCCACAGCTGTTTGAACCCCATCACAAAAAATTTTGGGTCTCTTTTAATTTTTTAAGAACGAGTTAATCAGTGCGACACAATTTTGACAACTGCATATAAGTAGGGACATGCAAGCGCTATCATCTCTGCAAAAATCAGACAAATCCATTGCGGGAATCTTACCATATAGGCCTAGCGACCCAATAGCAAACTGACGTCGGGCCGACTCAACCTCCGTCACGTGTCGCTGGTCTCCGCAACCACACGTCAAGCCGACGTTGGGAAAACGGTGGGGAAAATGGTCGTTTGATGGTCAGCAAACCAACGTCAGCCCGACGTTGGGAAAACGGTGGGGAAAATGGTCGTTTGATGGTCAGCAAACCAACGTCAGCCCGACGTTGGGAAAACGGTGGGGAAAATGGTCGTTTGATGGTCAGCAAACCAACGTCAGCCCGACGTTGGGAAAACGGTGGGGAAAATGGTCGTTTGATGGTCAGCAAACCAACGTCAGCCCGACGTTGGGAAAACGGTGGGGAAAATGGTCGTTGGATGGTCGACAAGCCCACGTTGATCGGGTAGAGTTGGGAAATGCTGGGAACTGGTGGTTTTTTGTTCGGCAGGCCAACGTTGGGCCGATGTTGGGGAAATGGTGGAGTGAATGGTCGTTTTATGGTTGTACGCCAACTCGGGATTGAAGTGGGAAGACAATGGTGGGGGTGAACTGGTCGTTTTGTGGTCGGCAGGCCAACGTTTTGGCAATATTGTTGTCCCGCAACTATACTAGCTAAATATTCCTAATTAGGCCTAATTAATAAAGGAAATTAGTAGGCCTCTAGCCAAACGGACAGAGCTTTCAGCAAAAATAGGGGCCGAGCTTAGCAACATGGTGCGGAAAAATAAAACAGATTGGCATTTGCAGTGACTCTAATTTTTTTCGATTTTGTGCACTTTGTTTTCAACACCGTGATATGAGGATTCCTTGAGCTTTTTGGGGTTTGTTTTCACCTCTGTGAAGCTCTGTGACGTATTTCGCCATTTTTATGAGTCGTTAACCGTCGTCACGTAGTGTTGTTTTGCTATACTGTTGAAGCTTTTTACAATTGCTATATTATATTTTGCCCTTCGTTATAAAATCGATTACAATTTTAGCTCAACTGGATAGTCGTCAGTCTTCTAATACAAAGGTCCCTGTTTCGAATCCCGGTCAAGAAGGCGGTAAGTTTCCGATGTTTTTAGTCTATAATAATAATATACCTAAATATAGATAGAACTATACTGTTGTATTTAGTTGAAAAACCTAGGGAAATGTTTCCTTTTTTATTCCTCGGAGCCCATTAGTGATTTTATAACATGGCAAAACATCCTTTTATTATGGTTGGGATAACGTTGGCCCAATGCTGGCCAAACATTGGTCCAACGTCAAAATACGACGCATGTCCATCGTTGGGCCGACGGACAAAATGACGTTGGCCCGACGTCACTTGTCGATGTTGGCCCACCATCGCGTGTGATGTTGGGCCAACATTGTCCCAACGTTGTAATGCTATCTGGGGAGGTCATGATTTGTATGTTATAGCGCCCTCTATATGCCCATTCTCCATTGAAAGACGTGGAAAACTAGATTTTTAAGAAAAATCATATTTGCCCTCAATGAAATTTCGTAAAATTTACACAGAATGTAGTTAGTGGACTAAATATTCCAAATCAATTGTCAAAAGTGTGTCGCCGGCGATATTTTTTGTTTTATCCTGGTTTTGTCATAATAAATGAGACTTTCAAACAGCCGCTACATCCTTGACCATCAAGATGGAGGACAAAGGGTTCGTCGACGTGGTGAGAACCTCCGAGATTACTATATTCAGGAATCGACTCAAAGTGGTGGCAGTTCAATGATGGTATAAGCCGGTATTCATTATGGAGGAAAAACATCACTGGTGGTGCCAGATGGAAACATAAACGCCATCGTGTACCTGGGCATTCTGGAAAACCACTGTCTGCCACATGCAAGAAGGGTTTATGCAAACAATTTTCACGCCACACAGGACCGCTGTAGTGAGACAATTTCTTGAGGCAGAGGAGATGGTGCAGATACCATGGCCTGCTTGCTCCTCTGATTTGAACACTATTGAACATGCTGGGATGCCTTAAGCCGAACCATCAATTGCAGGGACAATCTTCCTCAAACACTACAGGAGTTTGACCGATGAGTGGGACGCTCTGCCCATTGACATCATAAATAACCTTGTGGACAGTATACCGCAACGCATTGACGCAATGATTCGTGCCAGGAGTGGCCATACTCGATGTTAGTGACTGATTGACATTTAATACAGTACTATTGGACATTTCGATGCATGAAATCACCAAAAAATGCGTTATATGTAAAAAATGACTGATGTGAAAAACTAAATCCTTAAATATGCTGTTCAAATACCCCTTTTGCGGAATAAATTCTGTTGATATGTTCGGAAGAGACTGATCCGGGAGATTGATCAATCAAGTAGTGTGGCGATATACACCCTAGATATCATAACTTACACTGTAAGAATCATTCCATAAAAGTGGTAAAAATTCCAACTTTATGAGCAACAGTGTACGAAGGTGCGTTAATCCGGCGGTTCGTTTACCCCCTAAAAAAGAAATACGGTTCGTTTATCCGAAAATGATAGCCATTTGAACTAAGGTTCGTGTATCCGGAAAAGAAGTAAGGGCTAGGGTTAGGGTTAGGGTTTAAAGTTAGGGTTAGGGTTTAGAATTAGGGTAAGGGTTTACGGTCTAAGGGTTATGGTTAGGGTTATGGTCATTTTCAGATCAACGAACCTTATTTCGGATCAACGAACCATATTTCATTTTCGGATCAACGAACCTTCGGATAAAAGAACCTTTGAAATAACACACCTTCGGTTCGGATTAACGACCCTCGGATAAACGAAGCTTGGGAATAACGAACCTTCCTAATAATTAACAGCAACCATTTCCATGTGCTGTAAAACTGTTAGTGTTTTCGCGCCCATTGGCACTCTCTTTACAAC
>JAMKCH010082831.1:0-23789 GCA_023653785.1 Ophioderma brevispina
TATATGCGGCATAGTATGCAAATGAGCTAATGTGCAAATTGCTGATCTCTGAAACGGACGTCGGATAGGAATATACCTTCACGAACATAAGATACTATGACATGGGGGTGTTGGGGAGGAGGTGTGGCAGGATGTTGGGGAGGGGGTGGGCTCTATGTGGGAGTTGGTGAGGGGATGAGTGTGTGGGGGTTGGGGAGGGGGGTTGGGTGGGTGTGCGGGGGGTGGTGGGGAGGGGGGTTTGTGGGGGTATGGGGGTTGGGGAGGGGGTGGGGTGTTGTAGTGGTATTTATCGAATGTTAGTGATAGCGCCTTCGGCGGAGACATATTTTACGCATTGCATAATAGAGTTTGCCTGTTTATAGTGAAATCCTATGGGGATTGAGGACTGAAATGGAATAACATTGGTATTATTTTATTACCTAAATTAATTAAAAAAAAAAAAAAAAAAAAAAAAAAAAAAAGACACTATCAGTGATTTGCTGAATCATAAAAATCAAAATTCATCAAAAATCAGATTTTAGCATGTTTGTAACAAGTCCAAGTTATCCTAAAATACTGCAAATGCTAGGACCAGAAGCAACTTAATGGACAAAATCAGATATTTCATTACTGTCCTACTTTGTTGGGCACTTACTACAACACGTAAGTGAATGGAGTTTCGTAGGTTGAACACTGCGGTTTCTTCCTTTTCGTCAGTTCTTCAGTTGAAAAAGAAAGTAACTTATGGAGTTTCAGAGACTTAGCCTTGTAAGCCATCTGCAAATGCAAAGATTTTGCTCTTGCGGGAACGAATCAATGATAGTGTCTTAAGTAGATGGGCTAGGCTAATAGTCACATGCTTTGCGGCATTTGCACTTGCTGCTGCAGGTAACCAGAATGATTTTGGGAATCTCCACTGGCTTCGATTGCATCACAGACATTCAGTGAAGGTGCATAATTTGCATTGTACTATAGAAAAACATGGTAAAGGAACATAGCGTGGGTTGGATTGTATTTAACATTTGATTAAGATTATGAACAAAGGAGGGGTATCGTTGGGCTAGTGATCGGAGCTGTTGTAGGCGGACTTGTTGTAGTGGTATTAGTGGTTAGTTATTGTGCTGTAGTCGCAAGAAAGTATATGGCAACAAAAAACAAAGGTAAGTAGATCAACTCACAACCACAAATATTTTAACATGCACATGGTTGACAGTTGTCAAAAATGACTTCAGATGATTTTTGACCTCTAATCTCCAAGTATCCTATATTGCCGTTCTCAAGGATTATGAGCAAATTTGGTATCCCCCCCACTATTAATCGGAAACTCCACACCAAGTTGTACATGAAAAATCCATCAACGAATCTACAAGGTGGTTATACAAAAATTGGGTCTACCAGTGAACAAATTGAACTGAAGGAAAAAAATTAAGAGTGGTTAACATTGTGAGTGAGAGTGGTTCCAATTTGTTAGATAATGTCAAAATGTCAGGATATTGTCAAATTTAGTATGAGAATGTAATCTTATCTTTTAATTTTGATCAAAATCGGACATAAGGTTCTGGGATATGGTTCGATCGATGTGAAGCACTGTTGCAAACATGTTTAAATTCCTATACTTTAAATTTGTTGTAAAAAAATTCAACAAGTGATTATTTAAAGGTTTTTTTAAAAACATTGTAAAGAGGAATTTGGCTTAATTATTTTAGCTAGGTATATTAAATTAAAAGTTTTTGATACAAATGGAAGTCATTAAAAATAGCAGGTTGTGGGATTTATGTATTTGTCCTCACAACCTGTGATATTATTAGTAAAATTAAAATTACCGAGAACGTATGCATCAATTTTTAATTACTTTTAAAAGTAATTATATAATGGCAACAACTAAAAATAGTTTTTAAAAATATGGGTAGGAAAGTGCTCTGATTTAACATAATGTTATCGATCTGTAGCTCTTCCCTAAAACATGGCAAAATTGCAAGCGGGAACAAACATAACTTGAACACAGAATATTTGTAGGTCTTATAAATTGGCACAGTGGATAAGTACAGTATAGATCTACACAACTTAAGATGGATTTTTGATTTTCCAAATTTGAATTATGCCACCAAAGCAACCATATCAAACAATCGGCTTAATGGATTGGGCCATATTGTTGTCATCTTCCACCCAATATTGTGCAAGTTCTCAAGGCAGTTCTGTTTGTTCATGTTATTTGCCAATCACAGACTTTCCTCAGAGACCACAGCAGCCAGCTGGAATGACATGTTTCTGAAACTAGAGATCATGTGTACAATTATGATATACCAACACATGCAAAACTGAAGTTCCCCCAGAAAAGGTGAACCCCACTTCCCCCCAGACCCTACATCTTTTCAAAAAAGATTGTGCCACCCCTCACAGCAGTTGGGCCCACCATGCAAATTGTCTTTTTGTGGGCGGCTGGCATAGCTGGCAGGACACTTGTTGTATGTATGTTTGTGGGGATGTAGTGTTATGTATGTGTCACGAAAATGTAAGTTTTTGTTTCCTCTTCTTAAGCGGAGACAAATTAAGGAATCACTTTTTCCACCTTTGTTGTCGTCTTGAGGTCTTGTTGATGTTCTGAAAACGGTTAAAATGACTGTATATCCACAAACTTTGAGGGATTAAACAAACTTGAGTCATAGATGCCAACTTGGGATTTCCTCATTGGTTGATGAATGTCAAAGGCAGTTGCAGTGTTGTGCAGGCGATTTTGCCCTTGTTTGATGCATATAGTACTATTATAAGATTGATCACAATGTTTCCTCCCCCGTGTAAATATTATTTTCCCCGCCGAAACAAGTTCGGAACGGGGACTAAAAAATTTAAATGAGCAGCGTTCCCGTTCGTTCATCCGTTCATTCGTCCGTTCGTCCGTCGGTCCGGGATAAAAAATTTTAACCCACATTGTATACAATTTATCTGGAGTTGCAGTAAGGGCGGCAATGATGTAACTTGGTGGAAAGAAGCGGATGGATTGATGAGTTACGACCCCTGAGTAGATTGGGGCCGTAAATACAATATGCCTATTAAGCATCTAATTTGCATAATTTACGAGGAATTTTCCTGCAAGGCGGTGTGTTACACGTTTATGGAGTTCCTAAGATGTATAATGTGGGAGGGATGTACCGATCCGACGGTTTTATTTATATCGGTATTATCGTACCGATATTAGTCGGATCGGTGATCGGAAAATCTCCCCTTCTAACGCTCGATGTTGCTGACCGTTATACGCCATGCATGCAACCACGTACTATAAACATTCTGGCGTTCACACAGTCTAAACATTTAAGTTCACTAAGAAACCTCTCACTGATTGTCTAAAACTCCATTTTTCTTAGCGCACTGCATATGGTGGTTATTACAAGAATAAATTTTATCATTGAGGTATATGCTTGGTTCATGAAATATTTGTCTGAATAGGAGGGTACAGCAGAGGACTTCCTTACATGTATAGTGTATATGTATATGGAAAAATTCCTTAATGTGCGTCATTCAAAAAATATATCGGTTTCGGATCGGTATCGGGCAGATCGGTTAACGAAAATATCGGTATCGGACGATACCGATTAAAATGTAGATCGAAAACATAGAGAAAACGTGGTGGAAAGGAAGCGGGGTGCAAGAGTTCTCGACCTGTTTAGATTTTGGCCATATTTCGGGGCAAATTGAGTATGCAAATGAGCTATCCTAATATGCAAACAATCTCCCAGTTGTGCAATTCATATTTTTGAAACGGTTCACATCGATACTCAAACATGCCTGTGCTGCATGAAAGCTTTCACTGTGGGCCGTCTTTTTTCCATTTGAAAGTACATGTATGTGATAAATAGGCGGCTTAGGGTGCAAATGAGGCTAATTAATATGCGTAATTGCTGTTGTATCTCTGAAAGGTACAGCGGATAGGCACCAAATTCCTTTCGCTACATGAGACTTACTATGCCATAGGGGAGGGGTGGGGGGATGTTGCGGGTTGTGGGATGTTGCGGGGGGTTGTGCTTTTGTTGGGGAGGGCCGGTGTTGCAGGGACTGATTTTTAAGGAGAGTGAGAGTGAGGGGAGCGATCGATAGCTCCCCAACGCCCCCTTAAGCGAACTTTTGGTCCCCGTCCCACGCCAACTTTAGTTGGCAAAGGGGGGGGCTATAGAAATGTCCTGCGTTCCGGTGTTTCTGTGTGCGTGTGGGTGCGTGTGTGGTTCCCAAGCAATATCTATGGATCTAAGCAAGGCATGTGGGTGTCCATCTTCGCAACATAGATGCATCTCACGTAGGCGTTGGCTGGAAGCAAAGTGGGTCATGTGAAATAGGTCAAAGTCAAATTATGGTCAAAATAGGGTAAAAATGTGGTCAAAAATAAGGATATATTGTTAAAGCCTTGTAACACACAATATCTTTGGATTCTAAGCAAGTATGGGTGTCCATCTTCGCAACACAGATGTCACCCAAGTAGACGGTGGATGAGATCAGAGGTGAGAGGTGTTGGGTCATGTGCAGTGGTCAAGGGTTCAAATATGAGTTCAAAAATAGGGTCAAATTTGGTTCAAAATTTGGTCTCCAAAAATAGAGATATAAGCATTGTAAACACAATATCTTTGATCTAAGCAAGTATGGGTGCCCATCTTCGCACAATAGATGTCAAACAAGTAGACGGTGGATGACTTCGGAGGAGGTGGGCAGTTGGCATGGGTCAAAGGTCAAATGCGGTAAAAAATGCGGATTAAATTGCTAAGCCCCTTTTGTCAATTGTTGGTAAGGTCATGAAACTTTGTGGATCTGTGGTAAACATTTTAAACGAAAAATGTGAAGGTAATTTCACTGTTCACAAGTAGGGTCGCTAAGGTTCCAAATAACTAACATAGTGGATGGTCAATGTAGTAACATTTGATACCGTCAAATTGCAACCCTGCTATGGCAGCAGCCTCAGTGGTGTGGAGAACCACTATTTCCATCACAATTTCCCTGTTGTGATCTTAAACATTAATATTTCCCTACATTTCTATATCGTGACGGGCGGGGGACCTTTGGGTTCGAGAACCGCCTTCTTGTTAGGAGAGTGATTTAAAGGCTCCCATTGGGAATCGGTTATTTCCCTGGTCTAGTAGTGGTTGGTAAATACATGGACCTCCCCTCAAAGCAATCCCAATATGACCAGAGAGCTCTTGACTAGCACACCTTTATTTTAAAGTTCAATAGCCCTGGTGTTGTGTTGAAGGGGGCGGGGGGGATGCGCGGACCGGTGGGGGTTAGGTCCCGGAAGGGTGTGGGGGATGGGAATGGGTCGGGAGGGGCTGAGGTGGGGGGGCCGGAGGCGTCGGGGATGGGTGGGAAGGGGCTCGCGCCGGCCGGGGGGGCGATACGGGGGACGCTCGGGAGGGAGTGCAGGGGGCGTGGAAAGCCCGGAATGAGAGGTGGGGGGGAGTGGGGGGGGAAAGGGGAAGGCAGGGTGTGAGGAGTCGAGTAAAGGGGGGGGGGGGCAAGCGGGGGGGGGGGTGGGTGGACGGTGGGTGTTCGCAGGGTGGTAGGGTCTGGTGGGGGGGGGGGGTTGTGCAGAGGTTGGGGCAGTTGGTGGTGGGGCTGGGGAGAGGTAGGTGGGGTGGTGGGAGGGTCCAGTGGGTGTGCAGGTGGGTCGTGGTGGGGTTGGATGGGGGTGGGGTTTTGCGGGGGGTGGGTGTTGGGGAGGGGTGGAGTGTTGGGGAGGGGGTGGGTGTTGTCGTTGCATTATTCACATTTAGTTGATGCGACATTCGGAATCGCATAACACTAAATTAACGAGTTCGCCTTGTTAACCTAGTTAAAAAGGGTACAGACGCAAATAAGCACTCTGGGTGATCTACCGTAGATAACACATGTGATACTTTGAGGTGGGCTACTACCGGGGGAGAAAAATGATGATATTTCTGATCATTTTGTCCTAACTCTTATTTGAGGACGCTTGATACCATGAGCAATTTTGACAACAATTGTTCAAAAATCGTAAAAAAAATGAGATAGGGTGCCGCCCAAAAATGCCATTTAAGGGAGGGGGGGGTGGGGTTGAGGGGGGGTATGAATTGATTAAATTTGTTCCATTACTGTAATTAATATGACATTTAGCCCATGTTGGTGTCTATTCTACTTTTCTATTTTTTTTTTTAAACATATGTATTTGAGGTCCAAAGATCCATTGTAAAGGATTCCATAGTGTCAGATCTACCGCTTTTGTAAAAAATGGCGATTTTGGTCAAATTCAGCTATGAGGCGCTGTGCCATTAAAAGGTAGGCGGCGCTTTCTCTTTCTGATTGCAAATTGAAACTGTCCTAAAGGTAATCATTGATAGTACCTACTGGCAGGAAATTTGAGCTCTTTAAACTGTAAAAAACGGTACGTGTGGAAGACAGTAAAATTGGAATGAATCATTACACAATTTTGTGCCATAGGGTTGTGTGTAGGTTCAACAAACTTTGCCCCCTATATTGGCAATAGAGACGTGCCAATAATAAAAATTGGCACCGTGAGTGACCAAACAAAAAGAGCTATGTGCTGAAAAATTGATGAATTACTTTAATTACGGCTTAGCTTCAATTCTACATAGAAAAATATCTTAAAAATCAGTAAGGTTAGGGCGTGGCCGGGGGCACAGCGCCATCGTGGATTAATTTTACGGTAAAATGGCTAATTTTATGAAAACGGAAAAATCAAAACCTGACGAAATTCATCAAATGAATCCTTGACCTCAAAAACATAAAAATTAACCCCTAACATTGCTAAAATATGCCACCATAATTCCACGAGTAAGTAATTGACCAAATTTATCATTTTCAGACCCCCCCTCAGACCCCCCCTCCCCTTAAATGGCGTTTTTGGGACGGAAACTATTTTTTGCCCGATTTTGCAAAATTGGTGTCTCAAAATGCTCAGGGGGCATCAAGCTACATCAAATAGCTCTAGATGGAGGACAAAATTGATCTTAAACATCATCATTTTAGAGCCCACCCCTAGTTCTATTATATATTTTCATCCGGTATTTTCTTGATTTAATTGCTGAAATAAATTGAAACTGAAAGGTCCACATGCCAATGTCAAAGGTCATGGGAGGTTCAACAATGTTAAAATTGACTCAATTGGAACCAAACGTGAGGCATAGACCTAAAACTGGTGTTTGTGCGAGATTACATGTAAACTCTTATTTTGTTTATGGCCCCATGCGGGCTCGGGGTGGTGAAAAATTGAACCGCTGTGTGTTCCATGTTGTCGTAAAAGGCGACTAAGTGGGACACTGCGGGTGTGTTCAGGGAGATATGCCCCGCTTGTAGTTTTAGGAACCAAAAAGCCAGGTCTTTAGGGGTTAATGAGTTTTTGTATCCAGGAATCATTAATTTCACAGCTGATTGCGCTTTGCCAGTTAAAGGGCAACCCAAGAGATTTCAGATAAACAGGTGTCCTGAAAAATATGATGAAAATTTATGACTTTTATTGCATTTTTGTTGTAAAGCCTTTGCCATTAAAAAAATACCCACACCTGAAAGGACTAAGTCGAGAAATAATTCTTCGGTTCAAAAAAATGTGAACATTTCTAATTTCCGTATAGGAGCAATACTAAATCAGCCTATGTTTATAAGGAATATGACACGCAAATAAAAAGACCTTTTGTTTTCACGTTCAAAGGCATTTCTGCAGCCAAATACAAGGTAAGAATTATAGTGAGGGTCTATCATATCGAATAACTACAAATTGACACAACTAGCAGGACGCACCTTCAAAATCTCTCGTGCACCTTTAAGAGCTACTAAACAAAAGTTTAGTGTTGTCGTGCTGGCAATGGGCACATAAAGAGCTGGGTTGTCATGTGTGTATAAATTTGTATTTGTCGTGGTGTGAGGAAATTGGAAATTTTAATTGTACTCATTTCACCCATTGACTGATTGACTTATAATGGGTCTAAGAAAGAACACACTGGCCCAAGACTCAATGGGAGTAAACCAATAGACCTATGCATTACCTTTCATGCCACTTTGCACAAACTGTGAGACAGATGGCCCTCCTGTTTTTTTAATTCCCTTCATATGTCGATGATTTAGTTAGCCTGGCACCCTTTATGTTGCAAATTGTAACAGTTTATATTTATGATTTAGGTTGCCAGTAATACGGACAATCCTGATTCCCGAAAGCACAAGCATGAAGCAAAACGGTCGGTAAATGCTAAAGAGGGTTTCAGTGTTCAGCTACCGAGTGCAACTGATAGTCTCTTAAAGTGTTTGTAATTAAAAACAAAAGTTCCACGTTCCGTACTGATACGCACAAATGAGAACAGTTTATCAAGGGTTGATCATGGATTTCAGACAAGGATTAATACCACATTAGTGTACAGTATTTTAGCAGTTCATGTTTGTATAGATTATCATTTTGGTTACATTACAGATATGGCTTGACTCACTGCCAATCGAGCTCTAAATTAAATAAAATTTTACATCATATAGGCAAACTGGAGGAACTTCCCATTATCTAAACATTTGGAAGCAAAAAAAAAATTACAAAGTACTGCACTTGTGATACAAGACAAAAATGCCATCATCATCATTGAAACCTGAACAAAACCTATATGTCTGAAATAGAATCAAAAAGGACAGTTTTATTGGCTTAATGCCCTTGAGAAGCTCAGCGGCAAGATAAGGATTTCTGTATTATGTGTGTGTGTGTCTGCACTTGTGTGGGATGTGTGGTTGTATGTCTGTGCTGTGTGCACTGTGTGACTAAACTCCGACGGACCTAACACACAAAAAGAAATTCCTTTTTAACAAAGGTCCTAGTCTCCTCGGAAAGTAGAAAAAAGGTCCTCGAAATTCAACAATAAACTTTATTGCATGTTTGGCTTTAATAAAGGGCAATTCTTGATCAACAGCCTCGTCCCACCGTCTCTAAAACATGTTGAGATTTTTATATCACTCTGAACCGTTAGCCTTAGTAATCCACGCGTGTGCCAATCTTACGTGCAACTGCGGTCGCATCTGTAAGAAATTTGCAATTTGTATTTCTGTCCGTAAAAAGGCACAGAAATTACAGCACAGATAGCCTAGGGACCGTGGGAAACAAGCTAATTGCTCATAACACTAAACCGCAAGATTGGGACTTTAGCTCAAATTTTGGGAATACACTTTTCCAAGGATATCTAGTAATCAATGAATATAAAAAAGAGGTGCCTGGAATCCGGAAATGACCTTTAATGACCGAGGACGTGGGTTTCCTTTGAACTCTGTATTGTGTTCTCAGAAGAGCACGTATAAACGCATATCTTATGAAAGGCTGATCAGAGATTCGGAAAATATAATTTTCTGGGTATTAATTGGAAAATAGCCAGCTAGAACTAAACGATAGTCACCTAAAATGCTGCAATTCCAAAGTTTGAGAGCAATCAGATTTTTCGTTACATGCAGTAAACATTTATGTATAGCATATAGTGCCATAGGATACTTTATTTATTTATTAAAAAAAACGTAATATTAAAAAAAAAAAAAAAAAAAAAATTTCTATATGAAGGAATTCGATTTGAGCTTAGCATTTCACACAGCGATTAGATTATGGGACAAGCATTGGTCATGCAAAAAAAAAACACGAATTTTGTTTGAACAATTCAGGGCGCCCTCCTCAGGAAATCTCTGAGTCAGGCCTTTAATGCATTTATTTAGTACCCTCTGAAGTGTAGTCATACAAAGACAGAACATGCCCGAAGAACTTGATACCTGTAAGAAGTGTTTTTTGGTGTGTTTGTCTGTGGGGTGGGGTGTGTGGGGGTGAGATTGTGTATGTGTATGTATGTATTATGGTTGTTTACACCGCAACACGCGGGACACACAATCTGACTTTCACTGTATAAACGAGGACTTCGTTACAACCGAGGAAACCGTCCTCCTCGTTTGTAACGAGGAAATATATAAATAATTGCAGTGTATACCGTAATTAACTTTAAACGGCATAACTGGCATTAAATATTGCAGTTTATTCGTAATTTACTTTATAAAGGAATAAACTGCCAAATTCGATTGCAGTTATTCCTTTAATAATATTAGATTAGTAACTTTAGAGCATGCGGCGCAATCTAGTGGCTAAGCGATATTATAGCTGCGGCGCAATCATTGGACTAAGCCGTTTTATAGGACTGCGGCGGCCAAACAGCGTAAGCAGCTAGCGACTTTATCGGCCTGCGGCGCAAGCTTGTTAACACTTTTACCACTAATTTCACTCCTTCTTCAAGCCCTGCCTCTTTACGGGCTATCGGTACTGCGACGCTAGCGCGAGTTATATAAAAACAATATTAGATTATTAAATTTATTAGATTAGAAATTATAGGCGTGCGGCGCCGCCGCAAGACGTTATCTAATCACAATAAAAATGGCGCCTTTACCCACCCCAAACTCCCCCATACCTCATTCGGCGCTTTAACTGTAATAATATATTGAGTTTATTCCTTTCTATAGTGTAATTTTCACTTTTTAAAAATTATTAGTTTTTTAATTTGTTTAATATTATCATGGTGTCTTATTATACCTCAAAATATTCAAAAAATCTCTTAAAATCATAAAATCTCATAAAATATTCATAAAATTCGTAAATTTATAGGCCTGCGGCCAAAGACAGTTAGCTAAGCGACTTTATAGCCTGGTCTGAAACACTTTTAACCCATAATTTCCCTCATTCTTCAAGCCCTGCCTCTTTAAGGGGGCTAAAGTCTACGCGTGCGAGGATATATATATAAAAATTAACATAACTGAAATATTAGATTGAAATTTATTGCCTGCGGCGCAATCTGCCTGGTAAGCGTCTGGATAGGCTGCGGCGCAATCTAGTGGAATAAAGCAATCGTTATAGGCCTGCCGGCGGAAGCGAGTTTCCAAAATCATGAATATCAATTACATTACTCATTAATATTCATAAAATCTCATAAAATTCATATAGGCTGATTTTACATAAGCGACTGCTTTTGTTAAACATTTTGTGTCCTGTTTGGCTGGTCTATACACACGGGTTGTCGTCATTTTGGTTTTATAATTTGGTTAAAATTTCCACATTGTAAAGGTCCATGGTTCAATCGCTAATAAATCAACCCCCAGGGGGACCCCAAATTTACTGGAAGTCGTCAAATTTTGGTATCAAAAGAAGCTATTGTTTTTTCTCATTTACTCTATGCATTCTTAGGGCTAAGAATTTGGTGTGGATGTTACGAGCGAAAATATTCCCAATTGTCGACTAATTTCACAAACTACTTATTGTTGATTACAAATCATGTTTTTTTTAGCTCTCACTTTAAAGGGGTGTTAAATTTTGTGTGAGACTTTTACAGCTGGGTTTTTGGGGTGAAGGCATCTAGCAGAGATGAAAAATTTATAGACTTATATTGCTTCATTCCTTAAAATATAATTTTCATTCATATCTTGTAACAAATCATTGGGTGGGAGGGAAGGGGTGACTTTGGAATTTTGCTCCCCTGGCTTGATTTTTCAGGACGCCACTAGGTGTAGCTTACCAGTTACATCAGTTTGCGACATCGTCGTTCACGTTTAATTTAATTGAATAAAGTGGCCTATGTGTAATATTGATGTATATGAGGTTCTTGCATCTGTCCCAATAAAGCATAATGAAGCATGTCATACATGCTTAGGGTTATTATTTGTTTTTTTAAGGGATTGTTGCATGCGGGGCATTACCATACATTTTCAAGGGGGTTGTCGGCAACCATTTCCTGGCGAACAGCAGTTTTGCCATGGGATCCCTCTTATAAGGACAACCTGGTTGCATGAAGTATGTCTTAGGAAGCATTGCATCTTAATGATGTGTCTTTGTTATTGTTTAGATTGATTGATGTTCAGTATCTTTACAACGAGAGAACGAGCAACCGAGCATGAAGAAAAAAAGAGCCAAGTGGGAACTTGTATTGAAGCAGTACGCACCAATACTGATTTTCTAACATGGACTTTGACATACTTGTCACTTCTGACATGATTGGAGAGGGTAGTGGCAGACATAACACTCACTTATCAATCATAAAGTTTGGAGGGACATTCTTCCGGGTTGATTTCTGTTTTCTTTTCTGCAGTTGATTGCATCAGAATGGCATATGTATACATGTACTTTCCAAATTAAATGGTATGACCATGAATGGCATGAACTTGTCATGCATGACTTCACTCAAGATACCATGCACAAATAATAAGCTCAACATGATATGGCTTTTGGGGTCTATAGGGATATCGCCCATTCTTTTCTGTAATCAGTTTGTGGTGGTATATATTTGAATAACACATTATAGATGGACATTTGAAATGATTTTGTATGTTTTTACTCAATTTTATTTTGATACACTGTATTGGCTTTGAATGCCAATATCGCTTTAAGTTGCGTCAATTAGATTGAAGTAATTTATAGCTGTCCTGTTTGACATATCTGTACCAATTTAATCATAAGAAACTGTTTTTCCAAGGGCATAAATACCAAAAATTTTGGTGACTCAAAGTGATATTTTGGATGACCGTCAATTACATCGTGTATCACCACGTAAGTTCCAAATCACAATTATTATACCATACATAACAGATGCCATTCCCAGAGAAAAGCGCCCTCATGTTTTTCGAACCCAGGTTTTTGCCTATTTGGAATGCTTACCAATGTGTAGACACACCTGACGTGAATAAGCCGATACTCCGCTTTTATGTAATAAGATGAGTGATTTAGTAATTTCCTGTCATGCAACAACATAAATTCCAAAGCATGTTTTTCCTAGGGATGATAGGTCGCAGCCGTTCAAACCAGTTGGTGGTTTTCTTTCGTGCTTGTTTGTTCCAATCCATCCGTCGAAACCACCTTGTTAGTGGTCTACAACCGAGTGCAATTTTGAGAGAAATCTCTTGTCACTTTAAAACTCTACATTATATTGGTATTCATTACAAATTTAATTGGAATCATTAAGAAACCTGGGTGTTATATTGATTTACATTTGAAAACTTTGTATCATTTTGTATCATTGTTGCCTTAGTGTTCATTTGTATGAACACTGCACCTCATATCAATAATGTATCAAGCTTTGAAGCAAAAATAAATGTCCAATTAATCTGTAGACAGGTTTTAAGTGCTATCTTATTTTGAACAATTTAAATGGGTATAAATATTTAAGGCAATTGTTTAAGAATTAGTTTAATGCTGTTATGTGTGACTAAGAAGCAACTACAAATATTTTACAAAATGAGTTTATGTGTACTAGCAAGATTGTTCATATCTCTTACTTTTTATATATTTACACCTTGATTTTAAAATTGCTTTGCATGTTCATGTACATAATGCCTCTTTTTATTTAGGACCATATTTTTTACAACTCTATCGTACCTTTACCAGTGGTATTCAATGGCTGTCATTCACACAACTCTTGTGTAGGATTGTTTAATATTTATTGTTGCTTATTCTACTAAAATATTTTCTGTGTAGAATTTTATCCCTCATAAAGTGCATTGAATATTACTGGCCGTCCAAATAAGTTATTAAAATAAATGTATAAATAATATTTGCATAAATAGAATCACACGTATGAAGTAAAACACATTATGTAGTATTTAATTAAAAATCAATAAATTTTATAAAGCTTTATGCATGAGACAATATCAAAATTGATTAATATTCTCCAATTTACTCAAATGTTGAAAGTAAAATAATACATCTTTTTAAGATTGTTCTTAATGTTTCAAAACGTAATCTCTATTGCAAAAAAAGAAACCTATTCCTAGACAAAATTTGTCTTGTTTATGAAAATCAGAAATCCTGAAATCAAAGTCAATTCGTTATCTGCTGAATTTTTTTTGGCAAAATCTTGTTTTTTTTTAGTATTTTCTAAACACCGTCAAGTTTTACACTGATCTTATTGCCAAATCGATCCGTCATCAAATTATTTTCTAGAATGTATCTTTTTACATATATACATGTAATAGTCAAATATTTTGCAAGTTTTTCCACGCCAATTAAACATATACTTTAGTACTTGGAAGATCAGATTGCCAGTTTGCATTAGTGTGGTTGAAGCTATTAAGCATGGGCCAGTGAGGCCCCGGGCTCCATACTTGACTTCTGAAGGCTCAAATATATTTATTTTTTTTTTTTTTTTTTTTTTTTTTTTAATTTTATTGATCAAATCTTGTCAATTATTGATACTACATGTATAATATATACTTTATTTCCTGCTAAAATACTGTGACTGCACTTTGAAGCTGATACTGAATTTTGAAGTATTGGCCATGGTGATTGCCTGAAACAGAGGTCAAATTCATGTTCAATTTAGAATTAATTGATCCAGTTAACTGGGTCTGAATGAAAGAGGTTATCTACATATCTACAAATCTAAATATACATAACACCACACCCTCAAAAACGGTTAAGCTTGGTCCTGCAAAACTAATTTAAAAAAAATAGGATTTTATTACTGCGAGGGCAATAAACCATAAGCCAACACCTTTTGCCCCAAAAAAAATTGGTAAATACCACGTTTCTAGCTTTCCAGTCAAAAAGGTTGTATTTTCAAAAAATATTGGAGTATGCACTAATTTTTAAAAATGTGAATTTAAATATTTTTTTTGTCTTGCATTTTTGAGAGTGTAACATTTTTATGATGAATACTACTATAGTCGTCAAAAAACCTAAAAAGCAGTACCAATGAGTGAACATAAAATGTGAGCAAAGTACTGAGTTTGTATTACTATTAATTACAAATTGTTAAAAGTTACCTCATGCAACATCCGGAAATGAATACTGTTTAATGTAATACTTCTTTGCTTCTTTTGAAATCAACCAGTATTAGCACCAACATAAGCTGGAAACATGTATTAGTTTTGGGCTTCAGATTTGTTGAATGTTTGGAAGTTAACAAAAGCACAAATTTAAAAGTGGTGGTAGCAGAATGGATGTCCCCGCAGAACCTATGACTGGGCACAACTCAGTGGGGCTACTGGGATGAATCACTAAGACTTATCTGAGGACTTCCGCATTAAATACCACGACTCAACAATAAAAGACAATGTGTTGTCCCTGATTGTTTTTTAACAAAAATAAAAACTGTTTTGGTCGATTTATTGGATAATCTATACTCTTATATAATG
This sequence comes from Ophioderma brevispina, assembly GCA_023653785.1. NCBI lineage: Eukaryota > Metazoa > Echinodermata > Ophiuroidea > Amphilepidida > Ophiodermatidae > Ophioderma > Ophioderma brevispina. Next base: position 15,109 of record JAMKCH010082831.1, read on the forward strand.
CTATGCCCACCGCCAAAAACTGTTGATGGCGTCAGGAATGGCATCCGGTCAATTAATCTTTTGCTCCAATAACTAAATCCTCACACAGCATAATTGCTGAGTGTAGGTGAATCCGGCCACACCCCGTTGCGGGGACAAACCGGATTTCAAACTATGTCTACTAACTCTATGAAGCACATGTTGTCATGGAAAGCGCAGGACTAGTGATCATTAGTACCATTCAAATCATGCGTTCGCGCCGCAACTGTGGTCCACATGTTGTGTCCTCTGGGCAAGATAGCTCTCAATTACCTTTTACCGCTAGTGAAATCGGGGCGCTGCTATGGAATAGTACAATCTCAGTGCTGATGGCCCTTGTGCGCTTGTAAGGCCTGTCTTTAAGCAGCACCTGAGGAAGCGAATGATGGTGACAATTTCTTGAAAAAAAAAACGATTATGGGGTGTATATATAAAATGGTATGTGTGAGCTCACAAGCGGCACCCGTTGACAGGAGGGAGGGACCAATCAGACGCTCAACCGGCGGGCATTTTCCGGTTCCTGCCCGGGCCAGGTGGTTCTTTAATCCGTCATCTTCTGATTCATTGAATCCGATAAGTAATTCCCAAACTCAATGAAGTAATTGGAACTGGTCAGAACCGGAAAACGCCCGCCAGTTGAGTATTGAATTCATCCCTAATGCCTGTGCCTAATCGAACATCACATTCGGTAATTTACATTTTTTATTTTCGGTCTTAAACGGACCAATTTGTACGTGGCCATTGGCCATGGGAAACGGGCATTTGCTCATAACACACAACCGCAAGGTCGGGATCAACGAAAAGTTGTGTAACAGCTTTTCTCAAGGATACTAGTAAACAATGGATAAAGCATGGGGCTGGAAAGCACGAAATACACCGTTTAAATACATTTGGTTTTAAGGACTTCAACTGTATCTTAACTCCTTTTTCCAGCGGAATGTGTATTGAAAATCTGCCCTACATAAAACAACATACTTTTTATACAATACATTTCTCCTTTTCTTTCTTAATTGCGTTCATATAAATTCCCATTATCACTCCCCAAATCTATTAACCCTTTGCTTTCGCGAGACAAAAGTTAACTCACCATTGGTTGTTACACAAGGGTTGTCAATCAACTTGGGCAATGCAGGGATTTTGGATTTGAGCTGTTCACCAAATACTATTTGAAAGTGGTTTGTATTGATTTGGTCCTTTGACTCAGTAACAATAAATTACTGAAAGTAAACTTAATTTAATGTGTAGTAATTAGATCAAGTTAGATCTCTGTTCAAATTAACTTCGATCAGAATGCACAATAGTCACCTATTTTTTGTCCAGTTTAAAAGAGATGTTACATTCATTGTTTACAAACACAATTTATCATCTATTCATTCTAGTGGTAAAGAACAACTGCACTAGTTGAGCCCATACTGATTGAGCTTGATTTATAATGCCAGGTCTGATATGAGTCACATCATAATAGTTTGGTTTATTCCTTTTAAAATTTCTGCCTACGTGTGTCTTATCATGTAAAATGGGGCCCCCCTCATTCAGCAAGTCCTGCCCTCTTTACAGGGGAAATTTGGTGCTGACAGTTGACTTAAATTGTTTTTTTGACAAGGGGAAGGGATTAGTGTTTCATGGAAATTGATAATGAAACAGGTGTTTGCTGACAATTAAAATCTGGTTACTATTAACCTATGCTGTCAGTTCTAAAATTTGCTTTGCATTTATAATCTAAATCAATTGTTAAATGTAAATCAAAACAGAATAAAATGGCATGAATCATGCATAAATTTACTATTTGTTAAACGATATGGTACCCACATGCACTGGCATCACCCTGGGGTGATCGTATATACACTCCCAAGCAAAATATTGGGGTTAACCCCCATCCCCCTGGGACTTATGCCTATGTGGCTAAGCAACTTGACCATCCCTATATTAAAGCAACTTTCCTTAATTACTGATATTGATTTGTTCTTTCTGTTCTGTAATGAAGACCATTTCTATAATAGGGGGGGGTTTATTATAATATTTAAATTGGTTTTCTTTGCGGCATAAACAATTAAAGATTACTTTTGAGAATATACGTGTGAGTAAATAAAAAACCTACATTCAGAATAAAAAATTAAAAAGTTAAAGATTATTTTTGCTCAATGTTTGCTTGTTTTTAAAGAGGGATAAACAGGCCTTTCAGAAAACGTTTATTTGGTGTCCTTTGGACCTTTGGAGGAGAAGTTATGCCTATTTTGCTGAGGACTTAAAATCTTGTTTGGCCGATTTGAGCCAACACGATGCATCGGTAGAAAAAATAAAACTTTGCATTTTTTCAATTTTTGACTTTATTCGTTAGACCAGATCCTAGCGAACTCCTCTCTTTTATTCCATCCAATTTGTGATGGACACTACGCATAGATTGCTCGGTTGAACAAAATGATAAATACCACTTGGGCCATTTCACCTGAGGTTCAGAAACTAAAGGTATAAGACGTGTATCTCATGGTGGGATAATAAAACCCTTTTCAACAAAAGAATATTGTACAATTCAGAGTGATTGTATTACATGCTTGAACTATAATATTTATTTCCAGTGAAAGCACCAGAAGAATTATTATGTTGTGGGTAAAATGAGGGGAGGACAATACATGAAATTCATGAATTTTGGGGAATTGACTGCTGAACGAATGTAACATTCTACAAGTCTGTTTTGGGGACAAATGTGTGGCAATGCTCTAATGTGGAGGGACAATTACCCTTCCCTATTCCCCCCCCCAAATGCCAGGGAGGAATATGGCGAAGAAAGCAGTGTTCACAAAGAGCAATAAAGGAAGGGTTTGGGTGTCAAATGTCTCATTTACTTTCAACAAGGGTTTTTTTGATCCCGGTGTTTCACTCATCTTGACAATGGTTACCATGATCGTTTCCCTCTTTTCGCGAAAAAGGGTGTATTTTGAATTATGTTTTCGCGAACATAATGTTTCCGATTTTGCAAAAAAGGGTCCTTTTTGCAACCATGTTACTCGATATTTTTTAAAAAGGGTATATTTTAGCTATTGTTTTGTGAACACGAAATGTGAATCCTATAATCCTTCCATTTCTCGCTTACTTTATCCAGTATACATTTTGTCATGTTTTGCCCACAAAATATTCGACAACTCCCTAGGACAACTTCGCTGGAAAGTTCAGGTCGTATCCCGGTTTGTTTACATTTTCCCGTCATTGCGTAAACAGGGGGCGTCCCAGGTAGAGGACCCGCTGACGCCATGGTTTCTTTTATCAATCGATATCATAGATGCACCGGCTGTGGAACCAAATTTGAAACAGGCAGGTAATCATGAATTCACATCATGGCGCTGACCCCCAAGCAAGGTCACGTCGTCTCCAGGGCAAAAACGCCGTGAATATTGAGTTGTATAAGAAACTTCATGATAATAAGGAGCTTACTGTTGGCGCAACGGCAAGCAAGGAATTATCACACTGGACCATTCTTGGGAGATCATTTGAATCAGATGGGATGAAGTCAGTATTCTGCCGCATCCATGACATCCTTATGTGCAGTTTATTCTGTTGCGGCTGCCGAAGTTCATAGGTGGTGGCAACAATACTAAATTGTTCCTGTTATTTGTTTTCCTCATATAATATTAGACCAAGATGGTATTAAACAGTTAAAAGGACAACAGAGTTCATCTTTGAAAAAGAAACATGTTTTTTGTGTGTGTTCTGAATTTTAAATCAGGGGTGATTGTTGTAAAGTGGACTGAATGCAAAAAGGTTGTTTTTAAGTTAATTTGTTTACCCCGGGTTCATTTAAAAAAGGGGTCAAAATTGCTTATATGTACTTGAAACCACGCGAAAAGGGGTATTTTTTTTGACGTTGGGGAACGATCATGCGTTACGCCTATGAATAGGAAGTGACACCAACGGGTTGTTATGGTTCTACCTTCTGCTGTCAACCTCGAGTAAAGCTGAGACAACAAAATTGTTTAGAATTGAATTCCCATGCTACATGCATGTTGGCAATTGCGGCATTATAGAGTTATAATTATGTTATATTACAAGAAGCAACTTTTTACCTTTTTAGTTTAATTTCAATAAAGAATTCTTTGAACTTATTTTTCAATGGCAACTTTATTGTCCCTGGATAGCCTAAACTGGCCCAACAGGTTTTTCAACTCTCTCAGATAATTAGCCTTAACTCCTGAACCATACCCCCACTTACACGCAACTAAAAATCTCATGAAAGCTGGACACTCCTAAAAGGATCGGAAAAACTCCAGTTGAGATGAACTTAAATTTTTGGCCAAAAAATGTAATCTGTTATGTATAGTTTTTTTGGGACTGTCTGTAGGTCAGTGTCAGGTCTCTCCGCATGTAGGGCTAAAATTCGGCAAACAGAATGTTTAGGTTCTCTCCGCAAAATTGACAAGTTTCGGAACCCAGAGTCCGAATGACACCAAATAAAATCTTCTGATAACCTGTTTATCCTTTTAACAATAAACAATTAAGGAATTTCTGCCTTGTGCCATTTTACAGTGAAACAACATAGGCCATTATTGTTTTTGAGACCCATATTCTTCCGTCCTATCTTACTATACACATGCTGGGAAACCATAAAAACAGCACTTCTCAATAATCTACGCCCTCTCGAACTTTGGTGTCCAAAATCCTTCACCACTTTGGATCACTCTCTCCCCCCTTAACTTTCATTGATTTTAACAGAACGCAATTCCGAATGCAGTTTATTCTGTGCACCCTGGTACGAGACAGTAATTGAGCCGCATGCGTACACGAACCGAATAGGTAACCTTGGTATTCATTACGGTGGCCCCCGTCAATGTGTCGTCGAATAACACGGAATAATGCGCTTGACCGCCCAATGATTCAGGCTAATTATGTAGCCCAGCGGTAGCGTGTGCAATGAATTTCCGGTCATGTCATGTCAATTTTTGCATCGATCATGTCAGGAACGCGTTTGTTTTTTGATTTTCCTTGCGAGATGGGGCCAATTCTTCTGCTGTTGGAAGTCAGATTTTCAACAATAATGGATTGATTAAATTTGTGGATAGTGCCCACACAGGGAGAGTACAGCCGCGCTGTTGGAGTAAATATTTTCAGGTCAGGTAAAGCATAAAAATCGCTTGATCCAGTGTAAGTACAGTAGCAATGTGGCCATGATCTTGTTGTACTTCCGAGTCCCTTTGGTAGGGTGCAAAGAGCAACTCGCGGACATCTTGAAGTTGAAACAATTTGTTTGTTGATGTCGCCTCGACGACGAGATAATTAACAAACTGGATCTCTATAACATCAGATCGGCGATAAATCGTCATCTGGAGAGGTGTAGACGTGGTAAACAGGGATTGTGTATTTTCGACAGAGCAATATTGCCCAAGTCATGAACTGGCCAATATTCACTGTGTTAGTAATATTAGGACACAAGATTCTCAAACATAATAATGAATAAAATTAGATTCTTGTTTTCGCCTCAAACCCAAATTTATTGTCTCGCTATAGTTGAAAAAATATTGGGCTCGACTGCGTCTCGCCCAATATTGTTTTTCAACTCCTAGCTTGACCAATAAATTTGGGTCTTGGACTTAAAGAAACTCCATTTTATACCAATATTGTACTAACAAACTTTAATATATGGCTTGGCCCCCTTCTGAAAATAGGTGCACCTTTCCCCTGCGCTAAAACTAGTTTTGCCACTGAAATATATTTTGGCATTTGCATACAATCTCACCTATACCACAATATTAAGGCCATATGCGATTCAAACAAAATCACACAACCTTGAAAAAATTCTAATAAAAAGGACTTTTTGTATATTCTTATAGGGCTAATTTGGATATTATAAAAAATTGTCGACCTTCTGGCAGCTGCGTTGGTCAGGTATTCAAGGTCAAGGTCAATGACCTTTATAGGCATCTCAGTGTATCATAACTCTCAACCATTTGGTCTAAAATCATAAATGAGTGGTCCTATACAAGTTTTGGGTCAATCAACACAATTACAATAGAGAAAATGATAAAAATGCACCCTTCATTTCTTTCAAAATATTATGCACAATCTCTATGAAATTGTACTTTTAAACTTTCATCCCTGACCATTTTAAAGGGTTGTTAAGACCCACTTGGATTTTTTTAGTTACAAACCCTCTGACTTTTTGATTTTTGTATAGGTGGATTGGGTAATAGTCTCCTTCTTTCCATTGATAACCAAAAACGTTCCAATAATCCTCCAATTTGACATCATCCATACCATATCCAGTGCATTTGATCACTCACGATGGAGGAACCCTCCCTAGAATGCTCCACAAATCTCTCTTTGGCCATTCTTGTCCAGTTGGACCAAGTTGTTTTGTCATTTCGTCTCTCCATCTGGTTTTTGGAAGTCCTGGGCTTTTCGGGTCTATTCTTGGGGGTCCACTCTGTCCTCTGTTGGTCCACCGTTATCCTGCATTCTAGCAACATGGCCTGCCCATCTATGTTTGGCACTCCTAAATGCCTGCGATAATATCAGTAACTCCTTCTGTGATCGGATCCAGCAGTTTCTCTTTTAATCTGTAGTCTGATGCCCAGCATGATTCGCTCCATCTTCCTCTGTGCAACTGCAAGCACTCCATCGTGGTGTTATTCACGCCCACGTTTCACTGCGTATGTCATAAACATGAAGAATGTATTCATTGAAACACCTTTCTCTTTAGCTCCATACTTGTCTTCTTATTTTCATGATTTGTCCACTTTTGCATAATGCTGCCCCAGCCCAGTCCATTCTCCAATTCTGATCTCAAGGCATATAATTCACCACACACATCACTGCTTCCCAAGGTAGATGTAGCTGTGACCTCTTCAATTACTTTCCCGTCTACAGTTATCTTGGATTTTTTTATCTTGAAGTCTTATGCCAGCATGATTCTCGCCTCCAGCTTCCTCTGTCAACTGCAAGCATCTCCATCGGGGTGTTATTCAAAGCCCACGTTTCACTGAGCCGATGTCATAACAATGAAAGCATGTTATTCATTTGACACCTTTTTCTCTTTAGCTCCATACTTGTCTCTTATTTTTCCATGATGTTTTCCACTTTTGCAAATGACTGCCCAGACCCAGTCCAATTCTTCCTTCTGATCTCAGGCAGTTAGTCACCATCACACATCACTGTCTTCCCAAGGTAGATGTAGCTGTTGCCCTCTTCAATGACTTTCCCGTCTACAGTTATCTTGGATTTCCTGGTGTGGTCATTAACATCACTTTGGTTTCCCACTCATTTGAACGTCATAGAATGTTTTAATTAAGTAATGAATTGGGAAACTTGATTTCTACTCCGATTGTTGCTAAAAATAAGTCAATTCTATTTGAGTTAAAAATACAGGAATGTGTGATTTTGTGCTATGTTTTGGGGTGATTATGAAAGAAATGAATTGTGCATAAAGCATATATTCTTATAGAGGTGAAAAAGATAAATATTATAAGGTGGCACCCATCCCCTTCTTCTGAACTTTGAGTCCTTGTTGCCTACCATACCAAAGGTGGGTGGCGGACGGACTATTTTGCGCTAATGTGAGAGCTAATGATGGGTCCCAATATGATCGCAGTCCATTAGGTTTAGATTTAGTGTTTTAGCTAGCGGAATGAAACACTGAGGACAGTGGTAAACCCCCACTTCCCTCCCCCCCCCCCCCCCTAGGGGAAACTAAGGTTACCTCCGACCTTCAATGGTGGACTTGCCACTCATATGAGACAAGTAGTCCCTTTCACCCTCCTACCGGTGACCTATCAACACCTGACAATGGAAGCGTTTAAACAACCACCCTGGCGGATGCGTTGGTGGGGTTGGGGAAGTCTTGTCTACCCCTACCAAAGGTAAGAGGGTGGACAGACTAATTTGCTCTCAAAGAGAGCAAATGATGAGATGCACCATTAGCTTACGATTTATGCATTTAGCTGGTCGGTGAAAAACTTGCAAGCTTGTGGGCAGTGGTAAACAACCCCACCCTTCTCCCCCAGGAAGACGAGGTTTAACCCTCAGCCCTTCAGTGTGACTTTGCCATCATATGAGGCAGGAGTCTCATCCAGCCTTAGCCTTTGTTTCATGGCGCTCTCAACTACCACTTTATTATTGGTTCACACTTTTGTATAAATAATGTCAATCAAGTAGGAGTAGGTATAATCCTCCCCCTAAACCTGAAACACAATGTTTAAAATAATTGAGAATAAATGTTAATTATGCATTACAGCGTGAAAAATAACAAGTTTGTCAGTTCTTAGCATACAGCCTTGATCAAGGTGACCATATTCCAGCTACCTGTGACCCCCTCAAAACAACCCTGACATGGGTGCATTTAAACAACCCCCTGACGACGGATCCTCTAAGTTGGGTGGAGGGAAACTCACCTCTTTCCTTTCGTTGGGAAAGCAAAGGCATCTGACATCTCCCTGGCTCGTCCACAGTAACCATCTCGAGTTGTTCGGCCGTCTTCTGGCATTTGTGGCACTGCTCCCCGCGGCCAGTTAGAACCTAACTTGTGTCGCTGCGACAATATGACGTGGTGACATATAAAAGAAGGAAGGGTAGTGTCATCATCCCCAGCCTATGGCAGGAGTTCTTCGTCTATTCAAGGTGGTGCCGAGATTGAGGACATCGGGCCTGATCGCGCTCGCCCCCGGGTTATCACGGAGTGA
>JAMKCH010082833.1:0-11854 GCA_023653785.1 Ophioderma brevispina
GCTGGATAGTTGACCTCCCGGCCTCAAGTTCATTTCCCCATTACAAATTGTGAGAGGAAACCCAGAACATTACCCAAAGACGTGAACATTTGCTATCTTCTGTAAGGGTAAGGTGCTACTGCGTCTGGGCAGTAGCTAAATGTATGAAGTTGGTGGAGCCGCCATGTTGACGGTTGGGGGGTTTAAGAAGTCTATATCCACGGTGGGACGAAAGGAAGGGCACTCATGATATGTAAAATCTTCAGTCTGTGATGGAGAGCCACATTGGCAGGCTGGAGATGGTACAGCCCCCATCGGTGCTAGTGCTGTTTGAAATGAACAAACACACATGGGGAATCCTGTTCAGGTTGACCCATTCCTAGTGGGAAGGTCGTACAAAAGGTGGGAGTTTTCTGTGCATCGGGGAAGTGTAAGGTGAAGCGTGTGCAGCTAGTTAATTTTGGTACAGAGTAGAAGGTAAGGGAGTTAATACACAAACCTTTCCAAGGTGGGGAATAAGAAAAGTGTCCAATACAACACATTTGCATAATTACATTATACCCTATTGCACTGTCTCTATCAAATATCCATTAAAAGATAAAGCATACAATGCATTAAGCAAGTAGAAAGGTATATAATGAATTTCCCATCTTTCTACTATTTTGCCAAATTTTGTCCCCAGCAAACTAACCTACCATTTGTTGGCCATTGCAGGCCAATTTGATGAGGGACATAGTGTAGGAACAATATATTCCACATAACCCGCTAAAGATAAATCCACATGAACAAACATTAATGAATTAATTCAGCAATGTTCTGCTTAGAGTGAAAGCTATAGGTATGTGTTGCCTCTCGAGAGGAGAGCAAAATTGAGTTGTGGAGCAGTGTACACAAACCAATTTAGATTGGAAAACATCTCCACCAAGGATGGCCTGTTTTACAGTATGTTTGGGTGCATTTTATTGGCTGTGTTTTACTCTGTTTGCAGACACCGACAAATTTCTGGACTGGTCTCTTATGAATCTATCAGACATGCTGCATGATGATTGCCACTGCTCGTAGACTTATGGAAATTCCCTGACTTTGTACAGACCAGAGGATGTTTCTCGATCACGTAACTGGAACTGTGTCGCAAGTTTCTTAAACATCTAACTTTGAAGCAATGGGGATAAAGAAGATTTCTTGGTGTAATCTAAATAATATCTAGACTGATTCATATAATTTTTCCCAATGACATATCAGAGATTCAAAATCTCGGACATTTCACTGTTTGACAAATTTCGGGAATTTCCTCACCAAAATCAAAAGTCCCTGACTTCATGAACTCTCTGACCACTGGCAACCCTCAAAAAGATGGCCTTTTGTAATCTGTTCAAATTTGAGTAGACTGGCTTAAAAATATTAATTCCCTCTAAAAATTAAATGAATTTTAGGAATCTGTGGATTATGAACCAAAAAAGGAATCTTAACATGCCACAATGTTAAAACCAAGATAGGCTTCCACCACAATACGTTATCTACTGTACATATTACCTCGCTCTTTTAAGCTAGACGTCTTGAAAAGAATTGACATTGCTATTTCAGGATGAGGAAAATCTCAAGATGCCTTTGATGCTCCGAAGAGATACCTCAGGATCAAGCGGGGTGAAAATCAAGGGTGACGGTTTTGAAGTATTCACCTGTAAGTTTATTTCCTTTCTCTTGGGACTGAGATCATATAGCCCGTCCTTGGGCTGGATGCGACCTTTACTTACATCGTCTAGAGACTGTATGAAACAAAGAAGTGACCAAAATTTGCGGTTTTCAATCAGATTACATGATGATAGTAATGGTTAGTATAGAAATTATCTCACTTTGGACAGTCCAGAAGAAAGCGTATAAGTACGTATACGTACAAGAAAGTACATACGTCATAATTTCCCATAATGCAATGCCACTTTTTACCGAAATGCCCTAAGGTTTTAACATTTCCTCACCCCGGTACAGTTTAATTTTGACAGTTCTAATTTGTAATCTTCACTACTGATTTTGTCAGCTGATCACAAAATGTATGGGCGATTTTTGATAGCTTTTTTCAAATAAAGATATTAATAGAAAATTGATATGACTCAATCAGTGACATTTTTTCAATAACTAAATTTCGACCATGGTTAATGCAAAATTGTGACACATAGAATTTGTTTATAATGGCGTTTGGAATCAGTTGAAATTTTTATCCTTTCTCATCTCAAAACTGATAATCCCGAGAGGATTTTTAAATTCTTTTGTATTTTCTTTATATTGGGGGACGTCGTCATGAGGCACAGTGGTCAGGAAGCCCCACTAAATACTTGTACATGCGGGGTGTGGGGAAGGCTCCAGCCAGTCGCTATCGGTCTGACAGCTGCTGTTACATTAAACAGGAAATCAAGGCGATATAATACATTAAAACTTCTTCACGAATTACATTCTATTTCGTAAAAATCTTTACCTGGTCTGGCTTTCTTCCTTTCTTCAATTAGCTACTTCTTATTCTTTTATCTTTTCTTTCATTCCCAATTTCTTGTCTCCCTGTTTCTCGGCCAATTTTTTTCTCCATGTTTTTTCTCTCATTTTCTTCTCCATCTTCCTTTATTGCTCCTCTCTCGGTTTCTTCTATCGCACAGGTTCCCGGTTCTCATAGTTTTCTCACTGATTTCCCTTACTCTTTTTTTGTTCCCTGTCTTTTCTTTCTCTCTTCTATACGTTTTCCATTCACTGTTCTTTCTTCTTCGTTCCTTAGTCCCCATCTGTTTTCTTTTGATAGCCTTTGATCATATGTAAACAACAGTTTGAATTGGAAAGTTTTGAGGCAAGAGACACCTAAAAAGTACAATTGGACAAAGAATATAATTTACCTAAAATCCCCTTTTTCTTTATTGCAACCATTGTCTCAAAGGAACATGAGCACAACTGCAATATTACGAACCTACTTTTTTGCAAGAGATTTGAGTTTTTTTTATGGATTTCAGGTCACTTATTCATATCAGCCGATTTTGTTCAACTATCCAGTTTTCAGTTCAAGTTTTTACCAGCAAAAATACTGTTTCTGGCGCATGTTTCATTGACAGAGAACAAATGTGAGAAGTGTGCCCTATCCATAAAGTGTAATATTCACCCCCCCCAAAAAAAGTCCTCATATATGAAAATTACTTGTGCCGTCACTATAATTTCTACCAATTTTTTGCGTTTTATGAATTTCATAATTTAAATAAGGTAAAAAACCCCTGACAGCAGGGGCGGTGCAAGGGTACATCATAGGAGGGGCAAACATCATGGGTGTGGGGGGGGGGGGCTCACAGTACAAAATTAACTCATATAGGTTAAAAAACCCTAATTTTTTACTCAATTTCCGCCACCCCCCCTGCCACCCCCCTGCGCCGCCGCCCCTGCCTACAAAGTTGGCCGACCAAGAATTGTACTAAAAAAATGTTTCAAGATAATGCAAAATCTACTGGACCCCTCTCTCTCTCGCTCGTGAAACCTGCCATAACTCCCGATTCAGGGCCCATTCACAATAAAAACACGTGTGTTAATTGAAAATAAAAGTGAGCAATCATGAAAAAAAGCGGACTCATAGACAACCCTACACACACAAACCATTCACATTAAATGACGAATACTTTTGACTCTTTCTAATTTCCTGTTTGCTCTCCTCATCTTCACACTTTCACTCTGCTGTGTTTTTGATAGGAGACACTTCACTGAGGGCTCCTTTGCTGACTGCATAGCCTAGGCAAGACATCCCTCGCAGCATTGAGACTAGGCAACAGACAACACATGGCTTTGAGGAATTCAATTCTTCGCCTCATGTCGATACCTCCCTGTAATTTTAAAACGCCAAATCCTCTTTTTCTTACTGCAAATGTGATATTTTGATGGGCACAATATGTCCATCACAGTCCATTAGCATACAAACAGGATTTACCTACTTTTTGTGAGAGGATTTGATTTTTTTGAATAGGTCTAGGTTATTTTTTAACTAGCCTGTTTTCAAGATACTGAGTTCTGGTAATTTTTACATTTGATGGCAAAAATTGGAAAATTGGTGTCCATCAGAAATGTAATATTCCACCCCTCAAAAAGTCTCATATAATCGAGTGAAAATTACTTGTTACAGTCATCTAAATCTCTACCAAAAAAAGATTTTTTGCTTTTGTGAATTCTGTGTGTTTAATACGGTAAAACATCTGACGAGTGACTAAACCAGAATTCGTGAGCGAAAATGTGTTTCTAGATCCGGCCAACTACGACCTCTCTCTCTTGAACATGCCATAACTACCCGATTTCAGTCACTATTCCAAGAAAACATCTGTGTTATTGAAAAAGTGACACTCATGAACAAAGGCGGAACCATATGTCAACCCGAACACACAGAACCATTCACATTACAGGACATGATAGCTTTTGACATCTTTCTAAGTTCCTGTTGCTCTCCCTCTGCACACTTTCACTCTTTTGTTTTGATAGGAGAACAGTCCTGAGGGCTCAATTTGCTCGCTGCATAAGCCTAAGGCAAGACAGCACTCGCAGCATTGAGCCTAGGGCAACATACAACACACGCTTGAGGACTTCAATTCTCTCCATATGGCTATCCCATCCCTGTATTTTAAACCCAAACTCCCCTGTTTCTTACTGCAATGTGATATTTTTTGAGGGGCCCAATATTTCCATCAATGTGCATTAGCAACAAACATGATTTTGACCTACTTCTTTTGGAGAGGCATTTGATTTTTTTGATAGGTCTAGGTCTATTTTTAAACTAGCCGTTTTCAAGATACTGTTTTTTCTGGTGAATGTTACATTTGATGGACAAATGGGAAAATTGTGTCCATCATAAAGTGTAATTATTCACCCCCTCAAAAAGTCGCATATCTTGAAAACTACTTGTATTAGCCGGCAACTAATCTCTACCAATTTTCTTTTGTAATTCGTGTTTTAAATAGTGAAACTCTGACAGAGTGGACTAAATAAGAATGGTACTGAAATGTTTTCCTAGATAAGGCCAAACAACTGGAAACCCTCTCTCTCGTGAACATGCTTAACACCCGATTTCGACCCTATTCACAAACAAAAAGTACTGCGTTGATTGTAAAGTAGCAAATCACTGAAAAAGGCTGAACTCCCAGACAACCTACACACACAGAAACCATTCACATTAATGCATTAAACTTTTGACATCTTCTACTTCCTGTTTGCTCTCCTCATCTGCACCTTTCCTCTGCTGCTGTTTGTGATAGGAGAACATTCACTGAGGGCTCATTATGCTGACTGCATAAGCCTAAGGCAAGACAGCACTCGCAGCATTGAGCCTAGGGCACAGACAACACACGGCTTTTGAGGAAGTCCATTCTTCTCCTCGTGTACTTGTTATACCCGTGATGTTTTTACTGAACATTCCCTACTTCTGGTGGGAAATCACTTCACGTGTTATTTAACAGATTGATTACATGAGCCGTACGGGCTTATGCTCGCTTCCTCAACAGCTACCAATAAAAGATAGCATAGCAACGGCACTGCAATCTATGGGATACAAGTCCCTTATGCAGCCCGGTTATCAGCTTTTTAATAACGTATAACAAAAAGTTTGCTACCCATTTTTTAAACTTTAACCTGTGCATAGCTCCCCACGGCAATAACCACCTTGATCATCTGCCTGATTGGCTCATTACAGACACAACACAAGATCGCCCATCTATATGTCCCTATCTAGTAAATGCTTCTATATCTCTGAGTAACCAACTAACCACAGCGAGTGCAAGATTGTGTAAAACTGTTTCTTGGGAGTGGTGACTGTCACTATGGTGATATTGCGATTTTACGTATTGAAATACGTGTGTACACAATTTGGCACTCGATGACCCCTACATTCTTACAGTATCCCTAGATTTGCTCATTACATATATCACCTGCCTAGCCATAGATGGCAAACTGCCAGAATAGCCCAAAATAATCATAATACTGAAACATTATAAGGCACCTACAAAAAGCCCTAACATATTGTTGTCATGCAACCAGGTGAATGAAAGCCTGCAGATCCAAAGTTGCACTGGGAGCTAAAAACAAATGAAGCTACCTTCTCTGCGACTGATTATGATGACAAGGCCATCTGGCAAATAGAAGCCACATTCACTGGTTGAAGTTCAACTTTGAAACCTGACATGTTGTTGCCTCATGACATGGAAAAGTCAAAATTTGAACTTGGGATATATTTTTACATCACTCTCAGCAATTCAATATTGTATACAGAGGGTGACCTTCTCTTTAGTTTACCAATCAGTATCTTGTCTACCGTCAAGTTTCTGTCCGGTTTCTTGAGTGACTCTTTAAATTGAAAGGAGGCTACACATGTGGCATGCCTTGGTTGCTTTGTTGGTCTAGATTCCTCATATGAAGGCACCACCACATGAAAACTGAGCTGTTGTCAAGTAAATTGGTGTAAAATGATTTGTTTTGCTTTTGCAGCACTACTTGATTTGACTTGAAGAAGTGTCTTTGTTTTCTTTCCTTGCAACGAGAAATGTTGAAAGCCTGAAAAAAAGAAAAAAAATGAGTATACTACAGTAGCGCCAGTCCCCTTGTGCATCACAAACCACACTACCTTAACATATTGCTGATACAATTGAGAGCTCAATGTAGGGTTTCCTCTTATCATTTATATTGCTAAGTTCAACCATCTAAGTACTAAATGATATTCGCCCGGCATGTTCAGTCTGTTACATCCGTCTACAGCTAGCTCATCCTTATATCCCGTGTGAAAACAGTAACATGGCTTCAATTAAGATTCTCACTCGTCTTTGCTCACAGTACCATCTTCTCAGTCTTGTCTGGTGTATAGATTTTTCCAACAGGAGACCATCTCATCTTTTTTGTTTACTGAATTGGAAAAAAGGGCCTAACTAACCCATGGCATCTCTTATTCTATACGTTGTAGGTTACAACTGGATAACTAACAAAATGCCAGGTAATTCCCGCAAAACATACATCTCTCTCATTCTATAGCAATTAGAATAAGCCATAAACCTCTTCTCCGTGGAACTGCATCATTTTATTAACTCTTGAAAGCATCTATTGCTCCTTTTGCACAGATAAAATTCCAGCTGCAAGTTGCCCTGAAAGCATGCCTACATAATGCTAAGACTCCACAGGCTGAGCTTCGCATCATTTTAAAGCTTACCAGACTAAGTTAAGGGAACTCAGGCTAATCAATGAACTATAATTCAGAAATGAAGGGACTCCGTCCCATTGAAGTGATTGTCTTTCTAACATTACAGACTCCCTGATTACATTTTTGGATTGCTCGAATGTATTTCAAACTTTTTACGTCCTAAAGCTGAAACCTAACCCGCTCCTGGACCCTGCTAGGCAATTTCTAGCCCCCACACCAAGGATTTTATCAGTAAGATTTGCCTGTGGTTACATGCAACCAACAATTATTTTGTGGTAGACCAGAAGATAACGGTTACAGTCTGCATTGAAAAACAGCCCAAGGCGAACCTTTTGTCTATAAATCAGGGCAGGTTCCCGGCCCAATTGCCTCAAGTCTCGCTAGCTTTTTCAGCAATGGTTTCACTTCACTGCACAAAAATGAAACCACTGGAGCAAATCGGGTTAGAAGTAGCCAAAGTCTGTGAAGTTAAACAATTCCCATTAATAAAAAATCTTGACTTAGAATACACCTCAATGAAGATAAAACCAACCACCAGAGAAAATAGCAAGCCTTAAGACCTGGGACATTTAAAAGAGAGCCCCCTCAAAAACTTTTGAAAACCCGATTTTTGTACTTCAGAAAACCGTATGTTCAACAGTTCACCATAGGTTTCCGAGTGTTACCATAAAATGCACATGAGAGTTGATTTCTTTGTATGTACACTGTTTCACAGAAGAGTTGATTTCTTTTGTTGTACACTGTTCACATGAGAGTTGATTTTCTTTTGTATGTAACCTGTTCACATGAGAGTTGATTTCTTTTGTATGTCACTGTTCACATAAGTTGATTTCTTTTGTATGTACAAGTTTCACATGAGAGTTGTTGCTTTTGAGGTCCTGTTTTGGACCATTCCGTCACTTTGTGGTTATAGAATCAATGAATATGAGTAGCATGTATAAGTGAATTTTAACACATTTGGTGATAAAAAATTAATGCACTTACATCAGATCAATCATGGAGTTTTGGCAATTATCTTTTGGAATGTGACCTTCTTTGTACTATGATACGCCTTTTCTTGAGTAATAGGTTTTTTGTTCTTGTCTAGTCATCATGTGAGAGCAAATGGAATACTTTTATATTTTGTTTTCAATTGAGCCTCTGTCTCTTTAAGTATGTTTTCAAGGCGTAAAGTAAATTATCTTTGCTCTATAATGGCATATTTTAAACTGAACCCAAAAAAAAAGAACTCTTTAACTTTTTCACAAAGGGGGGGGCTCTTAAAATCCTTCCCATCAAAATTAACCAAAATTGCAAAAATTAAAAAAAAAAAAAAAAAAAAACATGTCATTGATTAAGCAATTGCAACTGGACCACAGTGATGTGCTGACGGGAAACAAGGTGCTGTATCAGATATCATGGGCCTGGAAATTTCAGCCAGGTAGAGTGGACAAGCTCCCCAAAGAGCATATAACCTGGTGACAGCTGCGTAGCAGATGCCATGAAATGCTTCCAAGCACATGGTGGACACCACAATATTGATGGTAAGTGACATCACCACCATTCATTCTGCTTTGAACGCCACTTGACATAAAAGTCAGTCTAGACAGGTAAGCTTCTTCCTTGTTAAGCCATTCAGCAGTGGGCAACATTATGGCACAAAGATTGCCGGATCAATCTATGTAATATGACACCTACCTCCAATTCTCCCCTTCACACTCTCTACAAACAATGCAATTCCAGCAAAATTGAACATGTGACGTCAAATGCGTGTCACCTAGTTTTTTTTTTCTTTTAAAAACCTGCGATTCTTGCTTCTTTAGTAATGTGACTTATTGCCTCGTAGTGAAATGGAAGGAGTGAATGACCGGCATGTGTCGCAACCATCTCAGATAAACCATGTCTGTTCACCATAGCTTAACATAACTTCACTTACCACTAAGTTTGAATGTATAGATCCCATTTAACACCTGTTGGCAAAAAGTCAGTATTCACTTTTCAGCCGAGACGTAATTCGAATTCAGCCTCAAAACTGGCGTAAACAGGTCATTCACTATTTCGATTGCAACAACAAAAAGTTCACAATCTCCATCAAACAGCGACGTGGAGAGATCATTATAGTCAACTTGACTTCCCACAGGGGGCGCTATCATAGCGACTTTTGCTTGTGTGTACGACTATCTAATTGAATTACGTGTTTCCAGTGTCTGACAAGTGCTCCTTGTTTCTGTTACTTAATCTTTCTATGTCCTGGATTCTCTCAGCGTGTTATTTTACACAAGTTAACACCCTGATTAATCTATATGTTGATTCTACATTAACTAAATTGGCTCCCCTCATCATATTTTCTTAATGAGTTGGCTTTATTATTCACGGGCATGATATTTTGAAGCAAGAACAACAAACGCGTGCTACAAAAGAAGTTCTAAAATGTGGTAGAAGATTTTGCTGCGGCAGGTTTTGAGGAAAATCGGAAATTGGTTGCAGAAAGCCAGGCAAGCTCTAACAAGGGAGGCACACTCTACAACAGGGAGTCACTTAAGTTTTTTATTTTTTTCTTAAATAATTGGGTTATTTGAGATGAATTGCCATTCATTTGCCATGGAATTCAAAACTAATTGAAGTACATACCTACATCGTATTGATATTATACACAATGAATTCCGGAGAAATAGCCTGGGAAGATCCATGGTCAGGTCATGATCAAAACAAGGTTCACATGCTGGTGTGACACACATGCATTGTTTAATATGTTCCATCCATGGCAGAATTGTAGTACTTAAGTAAGAATCGCCTCATGGTAACAATTCCAATTTGTGTACTCATAGTCGGGCGCCCTCAAGGGTACCTGCTATCACATACTCAGGCATAAGTACTCATACTAATGCCTCTTACTCTGGTTTTACCAATCTTGCATGTACTCATACTTGTACTCGGGGTCAAGTATTCAAACTCTAAAAGTACTCAAACTTCAAGTCTAGCCCATGGCTATTCCAAATGAATTCAACACTCCATCCACCTGGAGGCTATACTCAATCATTTGGGGGGTCTTCCATAGGTGAGCTAAAGTCATGAGTTTTTTACTCAAGTGCTCTTAAATATAGAATATGGGCTCAAACCGGGGGTCAATCCCACTGGCTAACCCATACACACCATTTAAAGATCAGTAAGAGTGAAATTTTCGACAGCCTCTACATGTACTTCTCGTGTTTGTGTTGCATAATAAACCTATTTCATAACTGCCAGATCCTGGAGCTATGTAATGCTGTTGGGCCACATTTTGAGGGTATATTAGGGCCAAAAAAGGCCCCATCCTGCAATAGCGGCCACATGTTAGAGTTTGCAAGGTATAACACTAAATAAGAAACACAACTGACAAATGGCGCTATTGCAGATGGGGCTTCTTGCATTAAAACCCTGAGGTGTTTCTCTTTTTGACGCTGCATGGCTGCCATTACTACCTGCCCAAGAGGAAGTTCATAGCAATTTCATCGTGGTTTAGAACGAGTTCTTTGCTGCGGGAGACACCCACTGTGCGTAGTGCGATACGCTGGTAAGTGCTGTCTGTTGAGTAGTTCTGAATGTACAGGTTGTTTGGAAATTCTGTGATTGCTAGTTTTCTCTCTGTACCAAAAAATAAACAGAACTTTTGTGAAGATTTGTAAACAGTCTAAGATAATAATTAAATTAGCCGACAGGTTGCCAGCACCTAATTTTTTTTGGGGGGGGGGGGCCATGTAGGGAGTTTAAACACGGGCAGAACCCCTGGTAGAATTTGGGCCAAAATCTTGTAAAAACCAATTTTTTTTACCATAACTAGCCTTTCAGTCCTCGGTAATTTGGCATTTTTTCAAGGGCGTTGAGGATCCACCCTTGTTAAAGGTGTCTGTTCTGATCTTTTGTAGAATCGGTTATTTACTTGATATGGAAGTCCGGACACGTGTATACACTGACCACCAAGCATTGTGGGAAACCAACTTGCGGTTTTGATGCTAACGCGATAAGCAGTGCAACGCCTATTCAATATTGGGCTAATATTGATGGTAAACCTTAAAAGGGGAGTTTTTGTCTGTATCTTCGATTAAAAGCGGGGGAAGGGATTTCAAGCTCAATTTCGGAACCCATAAAAAATATGCCTTATCTGATATCAAAAATGATATTACTTCCAGGTAAATCAGCGTGGGTGTGGGTGCGGGCAGATAGGATCGGAACAAGCACCAAAGTGGTTTGGATTTCGGTTGGGAGGGTAAAAAAAAGTGCATGAAATGGTGGGAGGCAGGAAAAGTGTCAGCATTTCTGTGTTGTGGTTTCTCTGGTGGAGGGAAGGGAGGGAATGGGGTGGTGGGAGAGGGAATGGTTGTGACTCCTGTGGGGACTTACCATTGTTCCTCATCAATGGTCCCGCACTTGAAGTTAAGTCTAACAAGCACTTCGGACACACGGACATTCGAAATTGATCACAACATTACATTTACGTGTGTAGGGGGCGTGAGGGTTGGCTTAAATGCTCCGCTAATCCAGTTATTCTTCCAAAGCCCACCCCCCAAAAAAATGTTCACGAATGTAATCCAAAGTTGTTAAAAATTCAACAATAAAATTATTTTATTTTTCTAGTTTTTTTTTTTTATGTTTTTTGGTTTTTTGATTTTTGAAGGATTGTGAATTTTCCAAATAAAACATTTAAACTCCTTCATATTTTATTGAAATTAA
>JAMKCH010082834.1:0-14951 GCA_023653785.1 Ophioderma brevispina
TAAGGGATATTTTCAGGGTCGAATGTCAGCTCCATCGGAGAATTTTGGAAATGTGACCTTTGACCCTATTAATGACCTTTGATTCGAAAATATTTTCAGCATTTTTCAGCATATTTAGAATGTCATACGGATCATTCCAGTCAAATTTCAGCTCGATCAGAGCATTTAGAAAATTTGACCTTGGACCGTGTTAATGACCTTTGACCTTACTCGGAAATATTTTCAACATGTTAGAATGTCAGTAAGGATCTTGCTGTCAAAGTTCAGCTCATCGGGCATTTTGAAAATTTGACCTGTGACCCCTAATGCCTTGGACCTCGAAACTATAAGTCAAACATGTTTAGAAGGTCAGTAAAATTTCAAGCTTAATCGGAGCAGTTTTTAAAAATTGACCTTTGACCCCTCTTGACCTCTTGACCTTTTGACCTCAAAATATTTTCAACATGTTGAGAATGTCATAAGGATCATTTTCAGTAAAATTCAGCTCAATTTGGGACCATTTAAAAATTGACCTTTGACCCCTGAATGACCGCAATGTTATTGTTGGAATTTAACATACATCTGTGCAAGTAGCATCAATGTAGTACCTTGCATATTGCAGATATGATTTTTAAGATAGTTTAAAATGGGCAGGAAATGCCTTAAATGACATTTTATCGTATTTTCATTAAGTAACTTTTGGAGGGTTTCAAAGTACACCACACATGAGTCACGTGTTCATCTGAAAAGATGGTAGCATTTTTAGTGAATCAGGTTGGTTATTGATCCTTGTGCCCCCATATGAACGGTGATCAAAAATTTCATTAAGTTAAGTTAATTTTTGGTAGGGGGTTTGTCAAACTACACCACTACATGGGTCACATGATCATACATGATATGGTAGGAGAAGTAGCGTTGACGTTTTGAAGCAGAAGAAGAACAAGAAGAAGACGACGACGATGACGACAGTCGACTGTGGTGAATTGTAATGACTGTATTGTTTGTTTGTGACAGAGAGCTATCATAACCGAAATGTGTACCCATTCGCGATATTCGAAACTAATGTGCATGAATGCATTGCTTTAGACAGCAAATTTATGTTCACGTTGTGGTACACACATCTCTGGAATTGGGGATGGTTGATGCAATAGTCAATATCATTGTTGTAAAGCAATTGAAAGACGAGCTCAACAGCTCGAAGGAGTTACAAGGGAACGATCGAATAATCCGTAAACCCCCTAAAAAGAAGCACAGTAACATCTATTGATAAGTACGGTCCCATTGTGACACGGAAACTCCATAAACCAATCCCTCACGGCCCCATCTAAGAGAAGTCGCGCAAACAGATATATCAATTGTGATTCGGAAAATTAAGTGATTAATCTTTTCTTAGAAGTGTTTTAATGCAGAGCTAACTGTTGGGAACATAGAAATCCTAGCTCTTGCAGGACCCAGCTACAGGGAATGGGTCCAGGGTAAAAATTTGCAAGCAAGATACGAACCCCCCCTACCCTATTTTGTACAAATTGCCCCCTACCTCTGCTCAGATGACCTTGATCCACTCATCTGTGCACAAGCCATGTGGGGATAGATTGGGGGTCTTGTGACGCATCTGGCGTTTCTAGCTCTGAATTGCCGGAGAAGTAGGGTTTTATATTATTTTGGACAAAAAAAAAATTAAGATTTCTTGCATGACCTGTTGAACCCAAATCTTTGTACATGCCATAGGGGCCATGGTCTAGTGGTTCTTCTGCCCAAGTTTAGGGTGACTCATCGGACAACAACCATTCGGCAATAGAAGCATTTTAAGCAAGGACAAACAAATGAATAGAAGAAGAGCGGGAAAAACTGGAACGACAAATATCATGCGGCTACTCCGCATGATCTAATAAGCAAATATTTCCGTATCGCGATCTCACATGCAAATTGATGTTGGCCGAATTGGACCGGTCAACGACGTGTCCAGCATACGTAACAAACAACATGAAAAAAAGCACTTTCTAGTCGATATCGCCTGGTCCTCGCTTATAAAATGATCCTTAGGCATCCAAGAAACATCGTTTCAGGTATGTGTTTTGTTCAGGAAGGTTACTATTGCTGAGATAAAATAGACTCATTTTCCATATGGCGGGATGAATAGCTACGACGAGTGTGACATCGGATACAAGTCAACTCGCCCCCCAACTTCGCCCCTGTAAACAATGGCCCCCATACAAACGGCCCCATGTACACCTCGCCCCACACAGTACAACATATTCACCCCACTAAGTATTAACCATGGTACCCAAAGTATATAACTACCCCGATCAATTAAAAACACAAGGCTGATACCACAAATAATATTCAACTATGGCTTCCACCCGGGCTGCCACCAAACCGAAGTGCGCATGCATGGATAAAGCGAAAATTTTGTTTTATGGGTCGGTGTTTTGTTGGTTGTGGGGCCATCAAATAGATTAATTGTATTTTTTTTCAACGCTATATTCTGCTTTGCCAATTACATTTTAGCTTTAAAGCTTAGACTATACCAAAACAACAACACCAGTAAAAAATGGCCGCAGTAGAAACCTTAAGCAATTCATTTCATCACGTTGGTTGGTCATGTTTATCGTTTGCTTTTGCTGATTGCAATGTACGCCGGTCGTCTTTCTTTCCATGGCATAGGCCTATGACAGAATAAAATATCAGGTTCTGACATTTAAAAAACATGAACAAATAAATCAGGTAAATGGCACTTGTGAATACGATCTTAGAAGGCCAAAATCGTTCTCATATGCACTCTTTCCTAGCTCCGCATTTTATAGCAAGGGGCTGAATTTAGAAACAATGCATGCGCAGTCGTCGGGGATTGGTTATTGTGGCGATTTATGCTATCGGCCCTAATAGATGGGTTACTTAGCCAAAAATACTATGATTTACCATGTATAATCGGACAATTTGTGAAGCAGAGCAGCAAACACAGAAGAGTATACAAAATGGGCATTAAACCACGGACAAGGCCAAAAAACAAATAAATTTTTAAAACAATGCTTGCCCGACAGATAGATGGAACGCATTTACACCCATCACCACACTGGTATTTTCATGCGGTAAAAATTTCAAGAAAATGTATGTGAGCAAAGTGACCAAGTAAACATTATATCAAATAATTGTCATTGAAAACATTCTGTCTTACTGTCATGAAAAAAAATGATAACTAATTTTATCGAATTATTTCATCGAATAATTTTTAGCATTTGATCGTTTTGGAAATAATTTTCATTAACAAAAATTAATAAACGAAAATGTTTTATAAACGTATATTTCGTCATTGACAACATGGATCAAAAAAAATTCATATTTATTGAAAGACTTGGAATTTATCAAGTAAATTGATCAAAATATTTAAAAATGATCACCTAAATTTATGAATATCTTATGAAATTTGGTATCGACTGCCATTTATCTACTACAAAATTTGATTGACTAATTTATCAAATTGATTTTATCGAAAAAAAAATTGATCGCCAATTTATCAAATATATTTTATGCATAAATTTCATTAAAAATGTTATGAACGGAAGTTATCAAATCATGGAAAAAATGGAAAAAAAAAGTATCGTTAAATGTCATTAAAAACAAAATTATGAGTGAATTTTATTGACAAATTTTATTAAATTTATCAAGTAAATATAAAAAATAAATTTACTACAGATGATATCTAAGTGGGATATTGTTCTGTGGTGTATAAGGACTTACTTAAACAATGATATCCAGATGGGTTTAAGAGATTGTAGTGTGCAAGAGAGACTAATGTACAGTGATATACACGTGGGTATAAGAGAGTCTCACCCCTGATGTATAAGAGAGACTATCCTATATAGTGATATCCAGGATGGGTATAAGAGGACTATAATTGTTCCCGATGGGGTACATATTACCAAGCCAAATCGGCCATTATCATTGTTCTCTTTGTGTGACCATGAATGGACCAGAATCACCCGACTAGATATTTCAGTACTGTCACGTGGTCGATCGATTCGCACACTCAATAACTGAAAAGTATTTAGCAACACTCCCTTCTTCCATTGTTTTATAATGGTCCCACTGAGACTAACTTCTTACTACCAACACGCCAGATTTATATTGATTTCCAACTCTCTCATTTATTCAATGATCATTCCTAAAAATCATTTATAGTCTCTCATCAATTTTAAATAATCATGAAACGGAGCAGGGTGAAATGAACTCCGAACACACACATAGGCTTATAAACACCTATCAAACACATCAAATTAGTAAAATATCATATATCATAGTTAAATCCCTATAGGCACTGACAGCGCCTAAAACGTCTTTACCAAGTGGCACGAGTTCGAGAACGGGTCACAGTTGTATACTGGCGAGCGAGTTGGTATCCTATGGGACAGTTGCATAATGTGGGCGGTTGGTAATACCGGGGGCCAGTTGGTCAAGTGGGGCAGGATGTTAGTTGGTACCTGGGGCGAGTAGTTTGTACTGGAAGCGCATGTTTGTACTTGGGGCAGTTGACTGGTTCCTTTTTATCACCGGTAATTGTCCCTCTAAACAGGGAGAGGGAGATACTTAAGCCTACGAATACCTACCTCCACGGCCTGATCCTGCACAAATGTTCATTTTGCGAGCGAACAGAAACCCCACTTACCACTGAAAAAATCTGAAAACAGCCTAGCATCCGTGCCACTGCGCCTGAGACCGACCCAGAACTACTGGCAAAATCGACTACCCAGAATGTTTCTGACCCCTAGACGTGGGCAAACTATGGCCTCTTCATGAGGGGGCTTACGAAATTCGTGGATAGGGCTCAGGCCGTGGGCGGTAGGCATTCGTCTAGGCTGTAATATTTCCCTCTCCCTGTTAAGAGGGAAAATAATTACGCCTGACTCTACCGACCCCCACGGCCTGATTCATGCACCAAGAATTCCACTGGAATCCTAGGAGGTGGATGTGAAAGCCCTGGCTGCGTACGTATGTACTTGAGGAAAAACCCACAGCCTATACAAACCACTTAACCCAAGGAATATGAGGTAGAAACAGGAGACTTAGTTTCTACTCCCCCTACTGGTCTGTCCGACTGGACCCTCGCCGACATGAAGTTAAAAATGCTACGGACCGACCCCTGAACCGCGCCTGCCAAACATCGAGAAGATAGGCCCGTCTTGGAATGTCGTGGGGAGTAGACCAGACAGCGCCGACACCTCATGATGTCAGCAGAGGCTTTTTGCTCCAGAGTAGAGTGCCCAAGGAGCGGAAATGGAACGAGTATCCGTGAGCCCGACGCAGGCTTAACGGGCTTCTCAACGACCAAAGTTGTTTAACATCCCCCAACCCTTCTCCGTCCGTTTGAGGAACCACTTAAGGGCCTAACCGAGAGCCCAAGCCTTTCGGAACTGCTACGCTCTAGTTCGGTCCGGGGAGGAACACTCTGCTTTGAGAGACGAAGAAATGGTTTGACTCTTCACAAGGAAACCTGCACGAGGGTAGGATGTAAACTCCATCTTGGGTAAAACGAAGGTGAGCCTCATGAGCCTGAACCTCTGAGCATCTGCAACCGCAGGCCACCACTACCAAGAAGGCAGTCTTCCTGGCCAGTCCAACAAACTAAGGTTTTAGCAGAGGCTCAAAAATCCTTAGAGGCCAAGTGTTGCAGAACCACAGGTAGGTCCCACATCAGGAGGCACTCGGGCCGGAGGCCTCTCAGAAAAAATGCCCTTACCTCTCCGAAACGCGGTTTGTGGCACCGTCGAAATAGCAGACCTATAACCTGTGC
The DNA here is from genome assembly GCA_023653785.1 of Ophioderma brevispina. Classification (NCBI taxonomy): domain Eukaryota; kingdom Metazoa; phylum Echinodermata; class Ophiuroidea; order Amphilepidida; family Ophiodermatidae; genus Ophioderma; species Ophioderma brevispina. The sequence continues at coordinate 5,768 of JAMKCH010082834.1, forward strand.
CACATTCGGGGAAGGACACCTCCTCAAAGACCTCCTTACGGAAGTCCGCAATCTGGCCTACAGATGCCGACAGCGGATCAACCGATCGATCGGAACACCATCGGAAGAATCAGAGTAGTCTCGAATTGTAACAAGAACGTCGGTGAGTTAGAATAGAGAAGCTCTCATTGCCTTGCAGCTTAAGCGGCAGCCCGCCAGAAAGTCCGCCTCCGAGTAGGCTGTTAGAAAGTAGCCAAGCAGTAGGCGGAGAGCGTGAGACAGTCAACCATCGGGACTTCTGACGTTGCTGGGGGACACTGAGCAGGTCCCTTCGCATTGGGAGGAGGACTGAGATCTCGACTAGAAGGGCGAAGACGCACGGGACCACGGTGTCTCGGCCACATAGCGGGACACGAGAAGCACTAGACAATGGTCTGAACGAGAGCCCTTTTCCAAAAACCCTGGGGACCATTAGCACCGGCGGAAAGGCGTACGCTATTACGTTTGACCAATCTGCCGTCATGGCGTCTAGCCCCAGTGCCTCTTCATCCACGTCCCAAGAAATAACACGTTGAAGATGTTTGTTCTACCGGGATGCGAATAATCCATGTGAGCCGGTAGTGTGGCCTGGAACAGATGGCAGCAAACCGAGGAGAGCAGGTGCCATTCCACTGAGGGACCCCCGAACTTGGAGGGGCCCTGTGTGTGGGCCCCCTCGCGACAGAGCGCCTGCCAGGACGTTGTCTACTCCGGGGTTGGGGGGGTGCTCCGCCTTCAGGGCGATGCCGCGGCGCCGACACCACAACAGTAGGGAAGCGCATTGAAGCTTCCGTTAGGTTGAAGCTTCCTGCATCCTCGTACCTTCCCCTTGCTTAAGTTGGACAATACTTCTGTTGTCGGATCGGACTAGCAAGGCCCTCCACAGGAGGCCGAGTCTGTGCAACACCAGGAATACTGCCCAGAGACTCCAGAATTGATGTGCTGCTTGGTGTCTGGTCGAAGGCTAGGCTATGGGAAACTGAAGTAGCTGAAAGGAGAGGGCGGGAACCCACGTCGCTATGGCCGAGGAGGTGAATTTGGATCTGTCTCATGCGCAATCTGCACATGGGGGACCATGTCTATCAGCCTGGCCCATTAACCTCTAGGAGTCGGACAACCATAGCATGGGCTCGGAGCTGACTTGAGAAACGATTGAATGATCGTGCAATCGAACTAACTCCTCCCCGATGGAAGAGGGGGTCACCCTTCAAGTCGAAATCTATTAGCGCTCCCAGAACTGGGCTGAACCTGGGACGGGACCACTGGGACTATCGCATAATGATAGAAATCCAAGCGGACTCACTAGTCAATTGGGCTTCCATAATTGATAGAAATCCAAGGGACTCCACTAGTCTGCCTATGTCCCTTGTCAGTCTGAGCACTTGTCTCCACGAGGGGGTGCGGTCCGCAGCCAGTCGTCCAGATAGAAAAAAATCTGAACCCCCTCCTCAGAAATTCTGCCACCACCGTCATATCATGGTGAAGGTGCGGGGGGGACGTTGATAGGCCCGAACCGGGGGGCATGGAAATGCAGGCCTCTGCCCGTCCTGAGGGAGGTAAACTCCAGTGATTACCTTCGGATATCACGATAGACCAGCGGTCCTGTGTTATCCTCGTCCACTCCGCAAACCCTTTCAAGACGCCCTCAACAAAGCCCTAGGGGGGCGGGAGACCGGGGGTGTCAGAGGCGGCTCTGGCCGCACCCCTCTGCTCCGTTGTGTTCTGACCTCTGCGAAAGGCCGTCTTCGTGGCTTCCTATCTTGTTCTGGGAGAGCTATATACGTCCCTACTTAGCCCCAGACTGGCTGGACCGGCGCACTGGGTGGCTGCAGGAAAGCGGACGGGTCTGGTATGCCCACCTTGTTGCACACCGGAGCTGGGTTGCTGTTTGAGACCAGCCTCCTGCCAGCGCCGTCGGGGCTTCGACTTCGCGCTTCGGAGCGACTTCCGCGTGCTTTCTCTTATTCCAACAGCTTCGGCCAGGTACTCCAAAAAGGTCCTGCCAATAGGGCTTGAAGAAGACCCTGCCTATTGGAGAAGGTCAGAAGCCCTCGCTACGTTTTCTCTCCGACCTAACGGCCCCTAGTCGAGACTACGAGCAAGAGTGCTCGGCCCAAAAAACAAGTGGTTTCAGGATCGGGGAGACGTTAACCGTACACCTAATGGCCTTTGGGGAAAGTTTTTTGATCTTCCTTAATTCCAAGTGACGGAGCTCGGTATCCCGCTCTCGATCCCAGGCCTGGACTGCGATGGCGGGTACTGGAATCAAGAAAAACCTTGGAAGCCCTCGGGCAGAGCTTGGGGCCTTGCGCTCCCTCAACTCCAGCGGGGGGAGGGGCCGAGTGGAACAAAACGTGAACCTCTGTTAAGCTCCATCTGCCTAAAGACTGCCTCAGGGCAAGGGGGCGCGTCCAGGAATTTGAGTCATCCGCGCCCGATGGAAAGGCACTGTTAAGCCAAGGCATGCAACCCACTGCCGTGGGCCTTTCTCTTCATCATGAATAGAGGTTGCCAGGAAACACAAGTCCCTAGTCAGCGGGATGTAAGGCATGATTCTCAGAGATTTCTGCAGCCTAGCCGTGAACCCAATGGTGGAACCTGCTGAGGGGCGGGCATCACACTCCCGGGGAAGCGCGCGTCCATATGGACTGCCTGCCGAAAAAAATGGAGCTGATACCGTTGGGGTAAGAAGGCGGTAACACAACTGACTTCTATAGAGCCGAAAAAGTAGGGGATCTCGATAAGGTCACCCCATCTCGGACACTGAGGTGCGAATCCAAGCTATAACCTCTGAGGAACGAGTCGGTTCTTGAAAACCCCCGCTGGGAACCCTATAGACCCGCCGGCTGTACAATCCGGGGGTAGAGAGTCTCTCTGTGGACAGTAGCGTAAACGATTGACCTTTGGTAGCGAATGCGTATTTAACGCCCGGGTCTGGGTCACATCTGGGTTTGCATCGCGGTGGGGGGGGGGGGGGGGCGGGGGGGGGGGGGGGGGGGGGGGGGGGGGGGGGGGTTCCGGATTGTAACGCATGATGCTGTAGCATCTTGGAGTTTGAAGGAAACTGTCAAGATGCCATTGCGAATCAATCATAACCACCGAAGGTTGGTGTTATACCACTACGACTGGTTCTCAACTCCGGGCGGGGGCGCCCTGGGCCTCGATCGGTCGGGCGCCGCAGGGGGTCCGCGGGGAGAAGGGCCTAGGATCTGACATCCGTGAGGGAGAAGCCTCTGTCCATAGGATGGCGACATGGGGTTCTAGCAAGCATGAGGATCAGCCGAGGATAGAGGTGCTCCCTCGAAATCCCTCTCCTCCTCGCTGTGTTTGCATCCCCTCAACTCACTCCTCGCTCGCTGGAGCTGACATCCAGGGAGTAGCTAGGCGTGCCCTCTTGGGGAGGGGCTGCGACAGAGGGGAACCCACTACGCTTGGGGACTGCCCTTCCCAAGTGGGCGAGAAAGTCGGACATACTTGATGGTACTTGTGGGTTAGTCAAGAATGTGAGGGAGTGTTGGAAAAAATTCTCATTTGGGGCGCCCTTGGGGCGTCCGGCCGGTAGAGGGGCCACCAGGTCGGCACAGCGGTGAGCTCGAGCGGGAGACCCGCTGGTCGGAGAAGATGCTCCGAAGGGGGCGGCCAACGCGCACCAGCCTATTTCCATAGACTAGTAGCTCCCCCGAAGAGCGTCAGTATCCGCACGGTCGGTAGTCCCACCAGCGCATGGGGGGCCGCATGTGGGGCACGCCTGGGGCGGAGCGCCGGGCTCTGGTTCAAAGGTAGACTTGGAACCTCCGATCGGTCAGGGGAAGGAGCCTGCGCAGAGGGCCACGGGGCGGGGCGGGGACGAGCGACGACCTGTTCAGAGGGGCAGGCAGGTAGGGGGGGGGGGGGGGGGGGGGGGGTGGGTTTCGATCGGGGTGGGTAGAACGGTAGGGTCGGAGCTCTACCGATGGGGTAGGTTAATAGAGTAGGTTAATGGGGGACCTTCGGTCGAGCCACGGTCGAGGGTTCGGGTCTCTAGACCGGGTTTACGGGCCTTTCCGACCAGAGGGGATCCTCCGAGGGGTAGCTCAGGTTCTAAACGCCTGACGTTCGGAGGAGGGTATTACGGTCCAGGCCTACCATCTCCCGAACTTACCCTATTAGATCTTTTTTTTGTTTTGCTTACCTTTATGAGACTCTTGGGACGGCGCACCTCCGCCCTGCCCTCTTTGCTCCAGTCCTTATTAGGGTCCGGCGTGGGACCGGGTCCCCGTTCGGCTGCCGTTTGGGGGCGCGGCAAAGCCCTGGGGCTATGCGAGCCCTGGGGTTAAGGTGCTACAGTACCTTGGGGTGGGAGGGAAGCCCTCATGGCCAGGGGACATAGGTATATTCCATGACTCCCGGAGCCCCACAGGGGACCCATGGACGGAAAGGGTCCTGGCCCGGTTACCTCAGGTTGGCATCACGCTTAAGGGGGGGGGGGCGGAACAAGGGGTGGGGGGTGCTATCGGGATTTACTACGTCTACCACGCCAAAGGTTATAGAGGGAGCACGGGCGCGGGACTCTTGGCGCCAAGCACTTGTCTTGATGGATCTAGGATGCCATCTTGCTTCGTCCCACCCTGCTCTATGTCGCAATGGTTGTCCTGGGGAAGCATGGCCGGCAACGGAGGCACAACAAGTGTGGGTCCTTCTTCGACATGAATGATGGAATTTTGACTTGTTGGAGTGTTTATCATCCTTTGTACCTACTCTTTAGATTTAGAAAGCTGGAAGAGAAAAAAAAAAGAAAAATTAATGGCGGAGTGCCCCTGGGGGGCCCCTGGTTTCTAAGACCCCCTAAAGGGGGTAAAGCATCAAAAAAAAGACTGGGCCCAATACTTTACGGGGCACGGGCCTCAAGGGGCCCCACGACTCAGGGCGGTGGGCCCCTCGAGGGCCCGGGGGGCCCGGGGGCCATGGGACTCGGCGGTATAAGGGTTTTTGTTTTTTTGGATTTTTAAAAAAAAATAAAGGCGAGGCCCTGCTTCCAATAGCAGGGGCTTCAAGACACCCCGCAAAAAATCGGCCACCCTAGACCCCAGGGGGGCAGCGGTACGATCCACCCGGGCCCCTGTAGGTCCCATAAAACTATCCTCATTAAAACATTATCTCCCGCTTTCTTTTTTACTTAGGGGCCATATAGAAAACAAAAAAGGAAAAAAAACAAGAAGGGGGCCCCAGGCCCCAATTGCGGGCCAAAGCCTCACTGCAGGAATCGGCCCCCTCGACCCCCGGGGGGGGAGGAAGACGCCCATCCAACTCTGCGACCGCGAAATAGATACTCAATCCAGAGGGGGAAGCATCCAGGGACCCAGATCAGAGAGGACCCTTGGGGAGACTCCGCAGGGAATCTCACTCTAGGGGGGAGGGGGAGCCAGATGAGCGAAAAGGATCAGAAAGAAGGGATTAAAAAACTAGATAGGAATTTCGCGGTTCTCTGCTTTCCGGGGCTCGCGATATTCAAGGAATATAAAGCTGTGGGCCGCTCCATGCCCTGGAACCTTGGCACTGACCTTTGACCTCATCAACATATGAGGGAGCACATGGTTGCACCTATGAAACAAAGTTTGGTTCCAAATTGAACTGAAACTTATCAATTGACGGCAAATTTTACATTTTTAGCATAATTTTTAAACTTTACCTACAGACCTTTGGACCTCGGCAACGTGACCGTTGACCCTCATCAACATATGAGGGACCCATGGTGCAAATATGACAGAAGTTGTTCCAATTGAACTTCAACTTTTACAATTGAGGTAATTTTTAAAAAACGAACATTTTTTAGTGACCACAACACACACACACAACACATGCACCACACTACACACGCACGGATTTGCTAAGTGGCATCCAGCTATAGGTGGCGGCCCACAAAAAAAGGGGCCCTTTTTTAAAACCAGGCACCCCACCCCCTGACCCTCACACCACCCCTACCCGGGAAGGTCTGGGAACCTCACAAAACACAAAACCTAAAACAGGCAGTATACAATAACACTCAACACTTATGTTCTATTTCTATCATGAGAAAAAACTTCTGAAAAAAATACCTTGCCTTTAACCTTCATCGGATACCGCCAGAGGACTAGCCACGGGGCAGTGAATTTCGTCGGTATTTTCCACTTGCAAAAAAGGCAATTCCGATTTGATGAAAAATAGGAGGACCCGGACCAAGCAAAAAAAATTGAGAGGGGAAAGGGCCACCGTCGGCAGAAGCCAAAAAAGAACGGCGAAACGGACGAGAAGGCCTAGGAACTGGCCTAGGTGATTTATAATCGTGAAGTACGGTGGGGGGTTCGCGTGTGGGACCATAATTTTCACTTGGGCTTGTCACACATGCGACCGCTAGATGAAGGAACCCAAGGGGGGGGGGAGTTCTTAAATCATGTCATTTTGAGAAAAAATCCCCGCTACTTATCATTATGCTAAAGTACAGTATTCAGGTTTTTTTTGGTTTAAGAAGAATAAATAAGTTTGAGTTTCCACCGAAGATTTTGTTTTGGCAGGGACGGTGTCCGGGAAAACTCGGCAAATTTCGGAGCCTTCAACCAAACCACGGTCTTACCAGGTCAGTCAGAAACATTCAAAGTGATTTTGGCCCAGTAGTGCTGGGCGATCGCAGGCGCAGTGCAAACGAGCTAGGCGGGTTTGCCAGATTTTTCCGAGTGGTCAGTGGGGGGTTTTCGGTTCGCTCGCAAAATGAACATTGTGCAGAATCAGGCCGTGGGAGGCAGGTATCGTAGTCGGCGTCATGTATTGCACAGTCTAATTATTTTACTAAAACCGCGGAGGGTTTAATGGGACTTGACATGGTAGGTCAGAACAGCGGTTCACCAAATCGCTAGTTTTTTTTTTGTATTAGTAATCAGCGAAAATATAGGGTGGTGCAGGATTGGAAGACATTACCGGGACAGCTGTAAAATGAGCATCAATTGCTACATCCATTTTAAGTTACGAACACACTAACTAACAGAGTTTCGGGGCGATTTGTAGGAGCGTGCTTCGCAGCTCAAAATCACTCAAAAAATACAAATGGGGGTCATTCCATGCCAAACACCAACGGTGGAACCCACCTTTCAAGATTTTGTTCAAATTGCGGCAAAAGGTACATTATGGGATTGTGCTATAGACCGGGTTTCCGGGCCTTTCCGACCCGAAGGGGATCCCTCCGAGCGACCTAACAGGGTAGGCTCAGGTTCTAAACGCCTGACGTTCGGAGGCGGGTCTTTCACGGTCCCGGCCTCACAATCTCCCGACCTTACCCTATTTTTAGATCTTTTTTTTTTTTGCTTACCTTTATGAGACCTCTTGGGAGCTCCACCTCCGCCCTGGGCCCCTTTGCTCCAGTCCTTATTAGGGTCCGGGCGTGGGACCGGGTCCCCGCTCGGCTGCCCTTTTGGGGGCGCCGGCAAGAGCCCTGGGGCTATGCGAGCCTGGGTAAGGGCTCCAGCTACCCCTTGGGGTGGGAGGGAGCCTCTGGCAGGGGACATATGTATATCCATGATCTCCCGGATCCCCCCAGGGGACCCATGGCCGGACTCAGGGTCCTGGCTCGGTCTACCCTCAGGTGCCACCCCGCTTAAGGGGGGGCGGAACAGGGGTGGTCTCTCGGGATTTACTACGTCTACCCCGCCAAAGGTTCTTAGAGGAGCGGGCGCGGGCCTCTTGGCGCCAAGCCTTGTCTTGTAGGATAGGATGCCATCTTGCTTCGTCCCAACCCTGCTCTATGTCGCATGGTTGTCCTGGGGAGCATGGCCGGCAAAGGAGGCACAACAAGTGTGGGTCCTTCTTCGACATGAATGAATGGAATTTTTGACATGTTGGAGGTTTATCCATCTTTGTACCTTCCTCATTTAGATTTAGAATCTGGAAGAGAAAAAATAAAAGAAAGATTAATGGCTGGGGCCCCTGGGGGGCCCTGTGTGTCTCAGACCCCCTAAAGGGGGTAAAGCATCAAAAAAGGCTGGCCCCAATACTTTACGGGGCCCGGGGCCCTCAAGGGGCCCCCACGACTCAGGGCGGTGGGCCCCTCGAAGGGCCGGGGCCCTGGGGGCCCCATGGGACTCGGGGTCCTAAGGGTCTTTTGTTTTTTTGGATTTTTAAAAAAAAATTAAAGGGAGGGCCCTCAATAGCGGGGCTCAAGCCACCCCGCAAAATCGGCCACCCTCGACCCCCGGGGGGGGAGGTACCGATCCACCCGGGCCCTAGTCCCAATAAACTATCCCTCATTAAACCATTATCTCCCCTTCTTTCTTTTTTTTACTTAGGGGCCATATAGAAAACAAAAGTAAAAACCAGAAGGGGGCCCCAATTGCGGGGCTCAAGCCTCACTGCAGAATCGGCCACCCTCGACCCCCGGGGGGGGAGGAAGCCGGCCCAATCCAACTCTGCGACCGCCGAAATAGGAGACTCCATCCAGAAGGGGGAGCATCCAGGGAACCCAATCCAGAGAGGACCCCTTGGGGAGACTCCGCAAGGGAATCTCACTCTCGGGGGGAGCCAGCCAGCAGGCGAAAAGGATCAGAAAAATAAGGGATAAAAAAACTAGAATTTCGCGGTTCTCTGCTTTCGGGCTCGCTATATTCAAAGAATATAAGCTGTGGGCCGCTCCATGACCTTTGACCTTGGCACATGACCTTTGACCTCATCAACATATGAGGGATCCCATGGTGCACCTATGACACAAGTTTGGTTCCAAATGAACTTCAACTTATCAATTGAGGTCAATTTTACATTTTTAGCCTATTTTTCAACTTTACCTCACATGACCTTTGACCTCGGCACGTGACCTTTGACCTCATCAACATATGAGGGATCCCATGGTGCACATATGACAGAAGTTTGGTTCCAATTGAACTTCAACTTTTCAATTGAGGTCAATTTTTAAAAAACGTAACATTTTAGTGACACACACACACACACACACATCCACACATACACACGCACGGATTGCTAAGTGGTCCTCCAGCTATAGCTGGCGGCCCACAAAAAAGGGGGCCCTTTTTTAAAACCAGGCACCCCCGCCCCCTGACCCTCACCCACCCCTCCCCGGGAAGGTCTGAGACATGAAAACCTCACAAAACACAACATAAACAAGGCAGTATACAATAACACTAAACACTATGTTACTATTTCTATCATA
>JAMKCH010082835.1:0-10055 GCA_023653785.1 Ophioderma brevispina
AAAAATATTGCACAGATGAATATAAATATACACCTATGTACACACTACACACACATATACAATACACACATTCACATACATACGCACACACATATATGCATATATACATATACAATACACACATTCACATACATACACACATACACATGCATATATACACATACAATCTTATACATTCACATACACACGTATATGCATGCATATATGTAAACACATGCACATGCAGATATATACACACATAAAGATAAAAAAATCCATACACGCACAGACACACACACACACACACGTACACATACATACATGCACACACATGTACATACACACACACACACACACACATGCCTGTACATACATAATTATGTGTATGCAAGAATGGAATACCATAAAAACAAAACAAAAATTACATAATAAATGGGTCCTGTTCAGCCATCAAAGCTTTTTCTGAAAGATATTTCTTGGTGGCCTCTTTGAATTTTGTTATGTCATTAATTTGCTTGATAGAATTTGGCAATGAATTCCAGTGCTGTATACCACTGTAATAAAAAGTATTATTAGCCTGACCCTGAATCCTGGGGACAACAAAATTGTATGGGCTACCCCTGGTACTGTATTTATGCAATGAGGTAATACGAGTAAAATTGAAGTTAAGATATTCTGGAGCAATACCGTGATAGATTTTAAATACCTGGTTAAGTTTTAATTGGGTGACTCTATCTTTAACGGAAAGCAGTCCAAGCCTGTCCAGCTGCTCTTGACCAACATGCGTGCTCGGGTCTAAATCAACAACAAACCGGACAACCTTGTTCTGCATGGTCTGAAGCCTATTTTTAACTGCTGTGAAAGAGAGGAGAACCAAGCAGAACAGGCATAATCATAGTGGCACAAAATTAGGGCTGAGCATAAGGTCTTGCGGGTTCTTTGATTTAGACAACCTGCATGCCTGTACATAAACTTAAGTCTTGAGCTGGCCTTTTTAATAATGTCCCAAGTAATATGTTCCCCTGTCAAAGACTCACCTAAGGTAACACCCAGATATTTAGCTGTTTTGGAAGATTTTATAGTTTCCCCGTTGGAAACCACTGAGAAAGAATTAACTTTCTTAAGCCGTCTTTTTGTACCAAATAATACACACTCTGTTTTCCCTAAATGCAGGGATAGTTTGTTTTCCACCAGCCACTGTCTGCAGGACTCCAGCTCTTTTACCAGTTTAATTCCAATATTACCAGGGTCTTTACCAGATAACAAAAAGAGCGCTGTCATCAGCGTAAAGCAAGAGTTTGCATTCAACACATAGCACAAAAAAGAAGGGGGCCAATGATACTCCTCTGGGGAACACCGCAAGACACATTGAGTGGATCTGAGTCAACCTGATTAACATTAACAATTTGACTCCTATTACTCAGATAAGATTGAAACCAGTCAACTGAGGTGACCCCCCCTCGCCCGAAGTTTATTGCAAAGAATAACATGGTCAACAGTATCGAATGCTTTCTGGAGGTCTAGTAGCAATAAGCCAGTGTATTTACCCATAGACAATTGGTTCCGGATAGAGTCGGTAAGGTGAATTAAACAAGTGTCCGTTGAAAAAGCCCCCCGGAAACCCGATTGAAAATCATATAAAATATTATTCTCTTTCAAATATGTCTCAAGTTGAACATAGACAGCTTTTTCAAGTAGTTTGGAGGCAACACACAAGATACTTACTGGTCTATAATTCCCAAGGTCAGACCAACTGTTCATTTTGAACAGCGGCCTAACCCGTGCTGCTTTAAATTCAGCAGGGACAGTATAAGTGGTAATGGAAACATTTACAATATGAGTCAATTGATCTTTTATCACCATTGCACCATCTCTCAGAAATTTTGCTGGGATCCCGTCAAGACCAGTGCTTTTACAGGGGTTGAGCGATGACAGTTCCTTATAAATAAAATCACTAGAAACTGGAGAAAGTTTAAAAGCATTGGAACTCACACCCATATTTTGATAAAAATTCTGGAAAGTTTTGGAATTTGTGTCTAGTTTCCTGAGAGATGGCAATTTGCTAACCAAAACATTAGCAATAGTGGTGTAAAATGTGTTGAAATAATTTGCAACAGTAATGGAGTTGAAACACATTTCACCATCGACCACACGAGACTGATCTTTGTGTTTAAAACTATAGCCTAGGGATTTCAATTGGTGCCATAACTTTTTGGGATTGAATTGATGCTCCTCAATTTTATCCCTGAAATAGTTGGCCTTAGCTCTTTTCACTTCTCTCTGAATTTTGTTCCTTAATTTACAGTAATCAGCATACAATTCAGGCTTTTGTTCTTTTCTAAACCTGTAGAGCAGATTATCTCTCTGTCTAATGGCTTCAAGAATTTTACTGCACATCCAGGGTTCTGTACGACTTTTTAGCCGAACCTCTTTAACAGAGGCAATTGTATCTATAATGTTTGTAAAAACCAACTTGAAAGCACTCCATGCTGTATCAACATCACTGCAGTACACTTTGGACCAGTCAGCTGAAGATGTAGCAGACAGTAGTGCTTCAGTAGAATAGTTTTTCATAGAACGAATCTTGACCACATTGTGATGTTTAACACTTAACTGCATAAGGGGGGGGGGTTCCTAGGTACCCAACTTTAGTTTTTCAGCCGGCAATATATTTGTTTTATATTTTTTGTATTTGTCTAACTTTTAGTTGCGCTTGCATTGGTGCCAAAAAAAATCAAATCCATCGCGTCGTTTTTGCGTTTATTAGGTTTGGTCCCTAGGAGCCCCCCCCCTTATGCACTAACGTAAGTGCCCATGACAAAAATGAAAATTTTTATTAGGGTTACTGTGATTCTGATTTTCATAATGCATACACCTAGTGACATAAACAAAGAAAATAATTAATTAAAAAAATATTGCAACGTATAGTAGGCCATTGGAGCCCTAATATTTTATATACATCATGTAGCGGTTTACTGTAGGAACCTATGGTAAATTATACAAGTAACCCTAAAAATATAAAATGGCATGAGACATTTATGTTTGTGCGTTATGTGGTAAATATAGTTCATTCTTCACCAATTAAAGCAATCAGCACAAGTCTAGGCGAAGCAATGCCGTAGAAAATGCAGAAACAAATTTTTAACACCCCTCGCCCATAATGGGGGGGGGGTGTTATTACGCCATTGCCCATACCTCAGTTCCTCCTTTGAGATTTTCTATAATAGGGGGTCTTATCATTTCGATGTTTTTTGTGTCATTTGATATAATAAACATCCAGGTATCAGAGAAGTATTGGTCGCATTTTTTTCTGAAAAGCGTTTAGCCGCCATCTTGGATTTTAAAATGGCCGTCATTTCCAAAGGATTTTGACGTATGTCTTTGGTTCTGAGCAACATTGGAAGTCAAATTTCGTGGCCAAACCTATGTTTTCAATACCCAGGAGTTCAGGAATATGATAATTAACCTATAATATATCCAAGTTGTGCTTTTTAACACCCCTCACCCATAATGGGGGGGGGGGGGGTGTTGTTATTACGCCATTGCCCGTACCTCAGTTCCCCCTTTGAGATTTTCTATAATAGGGGGTGGTCGTATCATTTCGATGCTTTTTTGGTGTCATAGGATATAATAAACATCCAGGTATCAGAAAAGTACAGACGAGGTGACATGTGACGTCAACTACCCAAGAGTATGCGTGCGCACCTGCAGGGCTTGTGCTTTTAAAAATCGCACTCAATCAGTAGGATAAGGCTAAAGGCTTTACTACTGTAGCTGTATGTCAGTAGACCAAGTGCAAACCTGGGTTGTAAACGCCGAAGTAACATCATCTATATCGCCGTGATAAAAAAAAAATATTGAAGGTTCCCACAAACCTCCCATTTCGTCTTTAAGGATAAAACGGTTCATCTTACATGGCTGCCATTTTGTAATCAATTGTTCATAATTATGAGGGAATGCCATACAAAATCCCTTACCAACGCGCTACTACTGCCTTAGGGTGCAACAAGTTCTGCAGTCAGGATATGCAAAAGTGTGTCATGTCTGGCTCCAGTCTAGTATACAAGGCCCTAAGGATTTGGTATTGTGGATGGAGGAACATTGTCTTGAGGCCCCAAAAAAAAAAGATGTGCTGTAGCTATGTGAGCCAGGCTACCTTTGTATATAGGTGGCAAATTATACGGCACTTTGGTTTTGCAAAAGTTTCTGATATCTTTCAACTGGGTGTAGCAGGATCTCCAGCAGAGATTTTTGTGCTGATAAGCTAATAATAGATTCTTCCTCATTATCAGTCGACTGCGCAGCAAAAGATCGCAAGTTTCCTCCAGTTACTTCTGTTTGGCAGTTGGAGAGAGCTTTGGTTGCCAAACATGTTGTTGTGTCCCCAAAGAGCTTTTGGCTGCTGGAGAGATATGATGTTCTCTGTCGGCCGGGCTCCTCTTGCCATGTGTTGGTGTGCTACGCTACGAAAGCATAAACCTACTAGGCTCTCCCTTGGGCACTCTTACGACATATGACCCAAGAAAAGTAAGATGTCTCAGTTCTTACTCGGGTTATCAGAGGCTCAGTACCGTAGCAGCATAGATTTTGGCATTTGGGGACAAGATCATCGATTGACGTTTCAGATGATTCTGTAGAACATGTTGCGAAAAGAATATTGACCTTACTCTCCCAAATTGTTTTGTCAGCTACCCAAGCTTTCGCTAGACATACAAAAATACTGTCACGCATGTTGTGTTGAAGAGGCTACTTTTCATGCGATTGGTATACTTTGACTTCTCCATATGCGCTCCACCTTCCAAAATTTAGGCCCCCCAAAAGGTAAGGCAGGGGCCTTTTCGTTTGTTGTAAGGTCTTAGAACTGGAAGCATATACAACCCAAGATATTTGAAGTCGGAGACATGGTGGCGGCACTCGCCATAAACTTTAAGCAGTGGAAGTGGGTTGAAGTTGGTAGTCAGGACTCGGCCTTTTGCACACTGATGATAGGGCCCAATTCTTCCGATGCAAGCTGCGTTCTTGATAACCGTGCCTGAGCTCAGGGATTGAAGACTCAAGTAGGGCGATATCGTCAGCTAAATCTAGGTCGTTTAAGACTTTGGCTGGATTCCTCCTGGACTGACGTGGATGTGTCATCCATCCGGAATCTGTATCTTAGTTGGCTTTGCCCGAAAGTAGTCTATCAGCACAATGAAAATAAAGGGAGCTATTACATCTCCCTGCAGTACCCCTGTTGAAAAGAGGGGAAAGGCTCGAGATATTTTCATCTCCCATAACAGCGCTTTTGAATTGGGTACGGGAGCAAACGCCTAGGACTTTACCAAACCTGTCTGGGATACATAGTGCCGGAGAACGAGACACATGACCTTCCTATTGATCGAGTCAAAGGCTTTCTTAAAATCGAGCTGATGAGGTGATGGTGAGTGGGAGTTGATAAACTCTGAAAAGCCTCCATGATTCTCCTTAGGATGTGAATGCTGTTGCACAGATTCTACCTGGGCGAAAACCAGTGTCGTTGGATCTTCGTATAGCTCAACATAATATCGTATTCTGTTAAAAGGATTTTGGTTGTAGCACATGCTGTCCCACTTGGAACATCAAAGGTAATTCCTATGAATTATTCATTGCGCTGAGGTATCCTTATAGGAAAGGAAACATATGTGATGTGGGATCCATGTTCGGGGGGTGAAGAGTGGTGAAAACTTCAACGCAAAACTTGTGGATGACCTGCAACATTACATCCCCACCACTTGGAGTGCTTTATGATGTTATTGCACTGTCCACCTCCAGCTGCCCGGTTGTTTTTCATTCCTTGAATTGTCTTTCTGGTTTCTTCGAGGATGGTGGGGGGCTTGGCCATATAGGAAGTCCTGATCAGCAGAGAGGTAGGTCAGATGTGGTGGACCCTTATCGTTGGTGAGTGAGAGAGATAAAGTATTGCGCCACTCATCAAGAAGTTTCTTTGTCACTTGATGGGGCTGTACCATCCCTTTTCTTGACTGTGGTGGAGGAAGATCTTCTATCCTGACCAGAGATTTCGTTGAAAATTTTCCACTTTGTATTACTTCACCATTCTATCGGCAACTTTCAAGTATCCAGCTGTTTGGTGAAGGTTGGCCAGTTTAATCAGAGATTTATACGATCCATTCAGCCTTGCATTGAAAGATTCCGCCCTGCATTCCTTGAATGTTGGTTCTATAATTAGGGAATTTCTTCTTTGCTTGTTATCGCCTCCTGTCTAGCAGTAAGTTTTCTCAGACACCCAGCTAGATATTTTCTTCCACAGCTTGAATTGACTTGTATGATGGGTTGTTCATTTTACTCATTTCTTGGTATGAGGGTGGTAGCCCCGCGTCCCCCCCCGTAGAGGCTCCTACCCAAATCAGTGTTGAAGCTGGCAGCCGATCAACCCGAGCAGACAAAATGGGTTCCAGCGCCGGTCAACAGAAAAGGTGGACGACGAGTTCTGCGTTCCACGTCCGCCGAGGCCGGAGTGCCTCCACCGGCAGGGTCATGCAGGCAGGCGCCTGCTGTCCAAACCCGAGCTTAGTCACAACCACACTATGCATGCTGCATGCCCCAGTCACCGATGAGCAATGCCAGAAGCACTGGCATGAACCCAGATGCGAGTGGGTCAAAGGCAGCCAGCAATGGTCCCATGGTCGGAGAGAACCGTGGTCCAGCTCCATGTTCGAGAGCTATTTGCACCATTGATGGGGCACGGCATATTTCAGCAGGCGCGGACCAGAGCCAGGGCGGCGGTCGCGCAGGGACGGCAGTTGACAGCACCCCATGAGATCCAGACAAGGCAGCACAGTGTTAGCCTCGAAGATACCTTTGCCTACTGACGAGGTGCGCCGACCAAGTAAGCTTGCAGGACCCAGTCTCACTCCAAAGACAAGCCGGGGGCCAGCGACCGCATCGCATGCAGAGGTGATCCCCTGCGGTTGACCCGAAGCAGGATTTAGGCCTCCATCCGAGTGAATAAGGGCAAGACCGTCGGCGCAGCCATACCATCCAGACGCAGTTTGAGGCAAATCGCCGCCACACAAGTTGAACAGCATGGGAGCCAGCACTGATCCCGCGGTACTCCGTTCCTCAGACGATGCAGCTGACTGCCCAACGGGCGGGCATTAAAAAATCTCAAAGGGGGACTGGGGTAGGGGCAGTGTAAAAATTATTTACCTCACCCCAAAAAAAAAAAAAAAAAAAAAAAAAAAAAAAAAAAAAAAAAAAAAAAAACTTTTCAGAGAAAATGCGACCAATACTTTTCTGATACCTGGATGTCTACTCTATCCAATGACACCAAAAAGCATCCAAATCATACGTCCCTTATTGTAGAAAATCTCTAAGGGGAACTGGGGTAGATGCAGCGGCTTAACAACGATTGCCCCCCCCCCCACCACCAAGGGTGAGGGGTGTTGTAAAGCACAGCTTTGTTAGACTAGGTTTATTATCATATTTTTGAACTCCCAGGTAGTGAAAACATAGGTTTGGCCACCAAATTTGACTTCCAATGTTGCTCAGAACCAAAGTTAAGGGGGAAATCCTTTGGAATGCGGCCATTTTGAAATCCAAGATGGGGCCAAACTCCTCTATCAGAAAAAAAAATGCTACCAATAATTTTCTGAACCCGGATGTCTATCTATCTAATGACACCCCAAAAAAAAAAAACAAAGCCATCCTTAGCAAAAAAAAGGCACAGCTTAAATCGTACATAACAGTCTACACTCTTTGCTGCATATTGCAAATAATGTGAACAGAAAAATGCCCTTGGCCCCAATATAAATAACCGGGGGGTCAAATTTGCTCCAAAACCACTCGGACCATACTTTTTGGGGGTCCATAAGTCAAAAGTAAACGTGATTATACGGCAAATTGGGCTGGAGAATAGCTTTAAACTAACCATACACAATAAAAACACCTTGTGTACAATCTTATACTTATATCAGCATCGTTGGAAGAGATAGAAGCTGTCGCAAAAAGTAAAATTCCAATCTGACCTTGACCTTGGCCCCCTAAAAACCAATGTCAGACATTCTGCACCAATCTGCTTGAAAATGTTTGGGGGGGGGTCCTTGCTTAATATTTTTCAAATTTCATTGTGGTGTCTAAGTGTCTTCTATAAGTTACTGGTCTTCAAAAAGCCCTACTTCATGTAATTCAGTTTTGAAAGAATTCCCATTGAAACACACACGAAACCTGAACTTTGCAAATGGGTATTAACTTGCACAGTTCAATTTTACTCTACAATTCATGGAATATTAAAGTATTAATTAAATTCCTTACCAACAAGACAAGCTAAATTTGGTCCAGACCTAGATCAGGTGCTAAAGAGGTGATTATATTGAGTTCCATTCATTGTCAGCGTTCACAAAGGTCAAACTTGATTAAAGTCTTAAATGCACTTGTAGTACCCAGGTTTCCAAAGTTCCGAATTCTGTGTACATTTCCATGGGAACTTTGTCTGATATTAGTTGAAAGTTTAAATTTCTTTGAAGCTGTTTACCTACATATGGCAGTTATACCCCATGTTGAAACTTTTGCAACACAACTTCAGCATGGGGCCCCCTCGTACCACATTTCAAGCAGAATGATTGGGGCAAAATGTCTGACCTTGATTTTTAGGGTGGGGGTCAATTTTGGACTTTTTTCCTTTTTCGACATCTATAGCTCTTCCAATAAAGCGATATAAGTATCAGATTGTACACAAGGGAGTATTCAAGATAAGCTTGCACCAGCCCAAATTTGAACTAATATACTTTTACCTTTTTGACTATGCCCCCCTCCCCAAACTATGGTCCCGTGGTTTGTGGGCCATTTGCACCCCCTGTTATTTTTAAATGGGGCACGGTGTTTTTTTACTGTTTAACATATTTGCAATCTGCAGCAGAAGGTTATCCAGAATACCAATTAGAAGGATCTGAGGGGTGTATTTCTTTACTTATGGCCTCTGAATATTGAATTACACACTGGTACATGTTTTGAATGGTGACTCCCAGTGAAATTTAAATTTGCTGTAGCGTGAAAACGAAAAGCCGGTACGGAGCTCAAGATTTTCAAGATTTTAGTTTCTCATGAATATCTTTCCATCACCAAAAAGAAAGAAATCCATGAGGTGATGGTGTACTGGATTTGTTGAATTGGCATGGAATGACCCAACCAGAAATTGCTCAGTGTGGTGGTACTATACTAAATTGTCATTCACGATGAGAGGAGAATTCCAATGACCCTTACATTACCAGTAACCGATAGTAGTCCCAATACAGTTTATACTTGGTTTCCTCACGTAATGTGATCTGGCAACTATTGCACTAATAATTAAAAGAAAAAGTCACCCATGTTGATCCAAGATATAGCACCATACTGACCATCTAAAATTATAGTAAGTAAAATATAGTCAGTATGGAAGTTGTATAGTTGAACGTACGACTTCAAAATTTGGAGGACTCCTGGAGCTAGATTTCAAATGTCTTCCAAATTCTAATCAACTTGATGTTCTCGCCTTCCAAATTCTGCAACTTGGACACAATGGCATATAACAGGAGACGAAGTTCATTTCCACAGACCCATGCAGATGTTAAAAACATTGGTCTTCCATGTTTTTGTGGAAGTCAAGTGGTCTATTGCCTAATGTCCATTTGGGAGGATATTTTATGAGTCGAAAAAAAAGGGAATTATTGTTTCGCTGCAAATCATACTGTTTTTATTCAGTCTATGTTTGCTGCACCTTTAAACTGTGTGCCGCCATTCTGATATTTCAGGTCACAAAAATCGGAGATGTATGTTCCTAAGATGATTACTTGATTCTAGTTTTGAAAACCTTGGATGTTTTGTAACGCCGTAATTTCTTAAAGTATAATTATTGGGACGAAATTACTTGAACAATGACACCAAACTTGACCGTGCCCCGAAGTTTGCCCGTTTTCTCAATTTTGTCCCAAAGGGGTCATACTACACAGGCATTGTCGATGTTAGTTTAAGCAGATAATGGTAAAAAACGCGCATTTTGTTATAAAAGCATCAAATTTGGCAAGAGGAGTAGAGAATTAAATTTTTGGAAACAATTGGTGTAT
>JAMKCH010082838.1:0-15599 GCA_023653785.1 Ophioderma brevispina
CTGACAACACCACACAAGCCATTACCAATGCTTTTGTGTGATACTACAAAAAAACCACCCTTTGGTAGCGTATTCACATACTTTTCGTCTTGTACTAGTGTAGGCTATTCATGGATACAGTCCGATCCAGCCTCTAACACGTAATTTTTCGTCGAAAAAAATGAAATATACTAATAGTACTTTGAATACCATTAGTGGCTAAATATTAATATATGAAGAGGAAAGAGGAAGGGAAAGAAAACGTAAACACCCCGTTGGGAATCGAACCTGGATCCCATGGTCACGAGGCGAGAACTCTATCCACTCCTCCAAGCAAGGATTTTGTTTGTTATATTTGGAAAATATAATGGTTAAACCTTACTATTAAAAAAAAAAAAACCGCCAAACATTCTAATTACACTTTTGCGTAGCGAATAATATTCGATTGTAAAAACTCTCAAAAACAGTTACCTACTTACTACTACTCTCAATCGGTCAAATTTGGTACAATTTGAAGAGAAAAGATGTTTGGGTGACGTTCCCGAGAATCCGAATGCTTCCGAAGACGGCTTAATCATGTTATCATTTGTCCCCCCCCCCGATGCTCATCCTTTCCTTCCTTCCCTTCCCCCCTCCGATACTTATCGTGACGTCACGGGCCATTTAAATAAATCATAACATTCACTTTTTGGCTCAGATGGATGCTGTTCGGTGTTTTTCAGCGTTTCCAACCCTGTTGAAAACATTCTAAGGCTTCCATCGATACATTTTAAATGTAAGGTTGGCTACATCATAGTATCTGGGCTTTTTAGGAGGGTCGTATACCTTGTATTTCACTACGAAAGTATTTAAATTGTTCCGCCAAAGCCCTAGTCGTACGCTACCCCACCTACGGTGGTTCCGGAACATTGCGTCCACGATCAATGGAAAGCTTGGCCGACGACGAAGGATACTGCAGCCATGGGAATTCCCTTTTCCTCGGGGGGGGGGGGGGTGGGGATTTGGGATTTAAAAACGGTAATTTTATGTGAAAAATCTTACGTGCATTTTCTAAGGCAGCCCTCGTCCCAGGACATTACAAATTACCTTTCAAAAACCTTATCCCAATAAATCCTTATTAATTCAATAATAAATTTGGAATAAATTTTACTTCAAATTCGTCGGGTTGTGGATTTAAACCCCCCCCACCCCGCAAAACCGTGACATGTTCTACTAACGATCATTTGGATTTAAATATTTGTGATCAGATATAGCCTTTAGTCGAGTCTTCTCCGTCCGATATTATAAGAGTGCCTTTTTACCGTTAAGTCTTTACAAGACTAGTTGATCCGGATCTGATGCCAATATTTGTATTCACCTGTTGGTGTTAAGATGCTGTCCTCCTCCCTTCCTGTCGGTGCATATTCTTAATCGTTTTTTCTCTTAATAGGCCTAACGGCCCATTTAAATAAAAATTTAGCTGCGGGTATGTACGTACCCTTTAGCACCTATGATTCTTATCAACTTAAACCGTCATACCGACACCCGTGACCCTTTATCTGTTAAATCTACTGTTACGGCGTCGCTTATATAGCATTTAGCTAGATCACCTCAAAAGTTGTTACCTCAGCCGTGTGTGACTCGTGGTGTAATGGTTATCACACTTTCCGCGTACGCAATTGCCCGGGTTTCGATACCGGCGAGAACACGATTATAACCTAGTCAAAACTAGTCCAGCCCCGGATTATATCCTAGTCAAGCATTGCTTGGCTAGTTTTTCCGATAGCCACTTCTATTGACTAGTTTGAAGTAGAACATGCCGGAGAAATAAACGACTGTCCATGTTTCAATTAGCTAGACCCTCGGTTTTTAATTAATATTAGAGAAGAATTAGTGTCCGGAATGAAATCGTGAAAGAAAGTTGGTGTTCATCTAATTACCCACCAAGATTTTAAGGTGGCGTGAGAAAAGTATTTCTTCATACCCATTCCTATTGGCAATCAATCGACAAGAAATCGGAACCACCGAAATTCGAAAATGACATAAACTTTTTCATGAATGTTCCATTTACAGGATAGGTGTGTAAAATTTGCAATAATCGCTCTTTGACAGAAGAAACATTGATCGATATATCACAACATACTGTAATGTTAAATACGTCTATTTTATTCCCTGGAATTTGAATGTAGTAATCATTGCCCTGATCAACTTTTGAGTTATTCTGGTCATGATGTGTGTGCTTTGATGAGGTTGACATTAAGATACACGTAGTGTGTCCACCAAGTTTTTAAAAATAACAACTAAAAACACCAAAAAAAAAAACATCCAAAAAACCATTAAAACAAAACACCAAGCTACACGACACAACACAACACACCGTTAGTATTAACAGAAACAACACTTCCCTTTGTTTGACGGGCGTTTGACTATAAATAGCACTAGTAGACTATGGGGGCATGTCCTTCTATGGCTGTTGTTTTATTGTCTCCATCCGAGGGGCTAGGGGAAAAACCAAGTGTAAATTCATAATAAATTATTAAAATCATATAACCGTCTGTTCCCAACCAATAAAACTGGCACATTTTTCTTGAAAAAGAATACAATGTCACTTCAATTTCATTTCCCCAATTCAGTGACCAATGAGACACTCGACTCAAGCAACCAATTGAGTTTAAAGAATATTCAATCACCGTCCAGGTTGGCGGTGTAGAAAACACTCAGCTTCCCTTTCATCTGGGTGCTGGACCATTGTTATAATTGTCGCGCAGCTGAATTGATTTCAGCTGTTACCGCTCTCCATTTAGAGACTGAAGTACTTTTTCAGGACAAACTACTTATCCTCATCACAAATAATCATTGAGCTTCTATAGTGCCGTGTTCATTACTTTTGCCATATTTTTCATGTCATTCATTAAAAAGGAAGAAACAATGAACAGACATCATGAGAGAATGTTGCCTGGCAAGTTTTGACCTAACAACTTTGTGCAGAACCAAAATCCGTAACTATTGCTTACTGCATTTCTATTCAATTTTACGCGTTTTCAGAAGAAATTTAGTGTCCGACCTATATTTATGTACAACATGGTTAGTTTTGTATAGAGGACGGGTATTTGTCACTCAACCGAATCGTGGAGGTGTAACACCTTGCTATAACAATGGCCCCACATACCGGGCCCATTGTCATATCTTTTAGACTCATGTTTGCTGAAGTCTTTACACATTGGGGGTCTATGATATTGGAAAAAAATTGAGGGACATTTTATTTATTTTTAGAAAATGTGCCAGTTTTATTTGCGGGAAACAGACCGTTATGTGATTGTAATAATTTATTATGAATTATACTGGTTTTCCCTTAGCCCTCGATGGTAGGACAACGAAGTGTTATACAGTTGGTATTTGGTCCACCGCCCCATAGTCTATAGGTGGGCAATATCATCAATAATACTTAACGCTCGCACTACACAACCAGAACATGATTTCAACCCACAACGTATATTGGACACATTTCATGTCAACATATGAAATAAGAAAACGGAAACCAGATTGAATTTAGAAGACTTCAAACGGTCACTTATAATGGTTATTAGTGGCAAGTGCGAAACTTCTTACATAGTGGTCTCACAGGGACCTACAGCCTTATACGAAATGGATAGAACCAAACTAATACTAATTCTAGTTATCCTCATAATATGCCTTTGAGTATAATATGAAGATAATTCACTCTATTCAAAGAAAATGAAGTTTAACGGGGTTCTTTTGTTCAACATTCACTACTGAACCATACCACCGTTACTATTCATATCCAAAATTGCCGTTATAGGCAGAAGCTCCCTTGGTGGCCCGACGCGGTCTAAGCGTTATGATTTTATGTTGGATAGTCTCTTGTTGCCGGTTCGAGTCCGGCGGTAGCCCACGACTTCAGCACATTAATTACACGAGAGGTAAGATCATTGTCTTACTTACGGTCACCTTGGCCATTTAAAGTTTATCGAATGGAAGTATAATTCATCGATAGTTCAAACATTTCCAAATCTTATTAAGAAACACGGTTAGTGTGTCCACCAAGTGTAAAAATTTAAAACCAAAAAAATAGAAAAAAACAGCACAAAAAGCATTAGAACATACATGATATAAGCGACACCACCGTGAGTATATTATCGCAAACCAACTTCCCTTTGTTTGACGCGTGTTTGACGCGTGTTTGAAAACCACTAGGTGGGAGTATCGTTAACGACGCTAAACTACTCGTCATACAATAGTCAGCATGTATTTCAACCTCAGAAGTATATTTGGACATTCATGAGCAAAGATATTGAATTTAGACAAACGGGAAACGACGAGTTAGACAAAGTTTCAACGGTCATGTATAGCGATTATTAGTGGCAAAGATGTGAAACTTCAAAAAAACGTTCTCACAGACCTACAGCCTTTATTCGAAATTAAATTGACAATATTTAGTACATGTTTTCTTTATCCTCATGATGGCATTTACGGCTAACATTGAAATAATTCACTTCATACAAAGAAAAGATTTGTTTAACGGAATTCTTCTGTTCAACATAACTAATGAACCCTCACTAGCATATACAACAATTCGCGTATTATGTTACAAGCTTCCTCCGTGGCGCAGCGGTCTAAGCGATAGGCGTCATTGATTTACTTTTGGTTAGTCGGTTTGTCAGTTCGAGTCCGCCTGTGGCCCAAAACTTTCGGCGTATTAAAATTATGCTAGTATCCAGTTCTAGTGATCATTCTCTTTAATGTGTTAGGCTAACGGTCACCCTGGCCATTGAAACTGATATGGAAGTACATGTAGGCCCTCCTAATATTAGTATTCAGTTATTTTCAGGAAACACCAAGGTTGGTCAGTGTTCGATTTATTTTACAAGAAATCATAAACAATAGGATATGTTGTCTTGAAGTATTTCGTTAAAAAAATATATCTAAAAAAAGTACTACCTAGGACGGAAAATGCATTGACAACAATTATTAAAATAATCCAGTGATTTTCTCCAATTGAACCGAAAAATTATTATCACAGGGAAATTCTGCCGTCTATTGTATGTGAAGAGGCTTCCATTACTTTCATACCAGAGACAACTAGTTAAAATATACCTCAAGGAACACGAGCAATAAACTAGTGATCCTGGACAAAGGTGTAAGCGGCCGTACAAGTACAAGGACACAACTCTGCAATGCTAATTCATTGCATTGTCAGAGCCCTATATGAAAACTATCGATTCATAATTACAAACATCTAAAATTTCGTTGCAACTTCTCGGGAATGTTTCAACGGAATACAATTCGCCCGAATATTCCTAAGCTACCTTGATGGCCACTGGTAAAAGAATGGAAATTATTTATTTTATTTTGGGGTGTTCAGTCGTTCGAGTCCGTTTCGAGCCGACACTTTGACTTATACAGTAAATGTGTATAATATAGTAAGCCTCAGTGGTGCTATCTTCTTTTCAGTTGAGCTGATTAATTGCATGATATAAAGTAGAAATTCACACAGTACTGAAAGTACTGATTTTTTTATTGAGAGTTTTTCATTTTATATCATCGTAAATAACTCGTAAACAGTGACACAGTTCATGTAGTTCACACATTCCAGGAACAAAAATTGTAGTTGAGTAATGTGTGGACGTGTATTCTGTTTTAAATAGTATATTATAAATATGCTCTCTAACAAAAAGATTGTCTCTCTGGCTAGATAGGGTTGCGTACACTCCCGTAAGATTTACAGGTTATTTCATATAAATTGCATTCGGATTTAATGCCAAAAGGCTAAGGTATTGTGAAATTCATGAGTTTGCTTCGGTTTGTCAATTTGACATGTTCAGACTATGTTCCATTATTGCAAGAGATGCCACTTTTAAGGAAAAAAAACCATAAAATCCAGGCACTTTTGCTTGCCCAAATTTGTATTTTTTAGTTATTTCAGCCTGGTTTTGGGGGTTCTGGCGGTCTTTTATGCGCTTTTCACCAGTTTAAAAGGATTCTGAGTGATGCAACTTTATTTATAGGGCTTTATCGTAGAAATTAACTTGAGGTTTCCTTACAATTTCCACCTGTCCTGTTTGTAAAATACGTCTTTTTTCCTAAATGCAAAGCAGTAATCTTCTTTTCTTTAAAATGTAAAAACCAGTGTTATTCTCACAAAAAAGGGACAAAATGAACAATATACCCCTTCACCATTCTAATTGCCCTTTTTAATTTTTTTGTGTTTCGTTAAAAAAGCCTAAAATTGCCCGCAACTTTAAAATCTGAATATTCAGTAAAAATGAAGGAAATATTAATGTCAAAAACACTAAAGTTTTATTTTCCAACTATAATAACTTTATATAAAAATCTCAATTTGAGATATGGGTGAAAAATATCAATTTCAAAAAATAAAAGGAAATCTACCAAAAAAAAAACGTTCTTCTTCAAACGTAAAAATAATAAAAAAAAACACCAAGTTTTACAAAGATTTACGAGCAGTTTTATAAAGTTTATAAATGTAAGAGAGCACCAAGTATAATCAAGTGCGTCTGCCCATATTGGCAAACTTGGTCCCAATTTCTTCACAATTGCAAAAAGAAAAATATCAGTTTTCCCACCATTCAACCCCAAACAGCAAAATATATTTCTAGGGTTCATGCTAGAGGTGATAATGAATTAATGCCGGTGTCACGAGCGAGCCAGTCATAGCCTTCTAGAGTCCGTCGCACTTTGTGTTTGGATTTTCACAGTCCTAGGAACATAGGTTTGAAATTAGGAGGTTCCATAGGACACTAAGTTTTGATTTCAGGTCATAGGCGACTATTGGTATAACAAGCACGTTCCTGAGGACTATTAGGTAATAAAAAGAGAGTCCTAGGACATTTAAACTAGTGGGGATCTGAACCTTTATTACATTACACAAATCTCGCCCCCCGGTCCCCCCCCCTTACATTTGAGGGGTCCGGGCGATGTGAGTGTAATTAGTTGTGAGTGTCCCTGCAGTTGAATTACACAGCCTAGGTCCATCGTTTTAAAATATGGGTTCCTAGGATACGAAGTTTTGATCGAGTGTCCTGGTGGACTATCGTTAATGACACGCAGTGTCCATTGGACTCCATGTAATAAAAGGAAGAGTCCTAGGGCATTAAAATAGTGGGACTCTAAGTTTATTACATACAAAATCTCAGGGATCCCAAAGTTTGAGGCCGCGGACAGGCTTGGGTACTAATCGTGGGTGTCCCATGCAGTTGGTTTCAAATGAAAGCAATCCTAGCACAATTGAGTGTATGCTTTTAATGGACACCATTAGTCTTTTTTAAACGGGGGAATTGAAATTATGTTTTGTGATGACTACATAATATTCATAATTACATTCAGCAATCATGGTGCACACCTACATCCATGTGCAGATGCACATAGCTTTTAAAATGGCGATAATTTAAGGGTGGTTAAAATAGGCTATTCCAGGAATATCCACCCAATGACAATTTCAAAATCGAAATAACTATGGAACTTCCCAAGCCGTTTTGACAAATCAAGGTGAGAATTCCAGGCGATTCCAAATGGTATTTTTCATCATTTTGGGTGTTTTTGACCAAAGAAAACGAAAGGGAAAAACAACCTCCTAGTGATAGTATTCTTTGGGAAATGGGATTTTTTTCAGGTGGGTCAGTTAAAGTCGATGGGAATTCCAAAGTCATCTTGGGTTAGCTATACTCAAATACTCAATTATCTCTTCAGTGCATGCATCTGTTAAATTTTTATTGTGGAAATTCTAATCCATTTGGATTTCGATTTCATGGAACCTTCTGGATTTCACTATGGAAAATCCCGTGACATTTTGGAGAAGAAGGATGTGGTAATAAAGAGGTGTGGATAATTTCTGGAATAGCCCAATCTGATGCTTATGTTCCAATGGTCAAAATTTGGTTTCAAATTATTGGTCTCGTAATGACCATGTTCAGGTGTTGTCCACTTTCTATCTATTTTATTCTCTGCTTTTTTTTTAGTATTTCCAGTTATAACAAAATAATATCGTTGGGTCTATAACATGCGACGGAGTTGTCTTTTGTATTTTTTACATAGAACAAAAAATAGTGAAAATGTGACTGCACATCAAAACCTTTACAAGCTTCCTTACCAAGTTTCAAAGCTTTAAAGTACATAAATTTGGCCTAGAGATAGAAACTTTGTTTTAGACTGATGCTAACCACTCGTAACGCTATTTATTAAGTGTTGCAAGTATTTAATTTGATTATTTTATCTTATCGGCGTCATACATTTAATACAAGATAGTATGTTTTTCCGAGTGTTAATCTCATGTTGCAATTTACTTTTTACTAATATTAGGGCGAGTCAAAAAACTTAACCCGGATGTTTCCGCCATTTTTGAATTTTAAATAACATATACCTAACATATGTGGTGTCATCGGAAAGCCAATCTTTAATTGCTGCCCAAGATAATTCCAACGGATAATTATAGCAAGCTCCAGTCTTCTTATATCAAGTAGTCAGCTTTAACCCTATCCACGGATCCCATTTGAATACACGGTGCCCACTAAGCTAATGACTCCCCAAAATATGATAAGGGTATATTGTCTATGTTTTATGTGAAATAAAGTGGTGGATCTTAAAGTGTCAAAGTCAGTGATAATGTTAAGTTTCTATTGAAACACTTTTTTTCAAGATGTGGCATATATTGGTCCACAAATTAAGACAATACTTAAACCTCAAAGGTTGTCACCGAAGTCTGTTCTTCAATATGGTGTGATTATTCAAATCCTCAGAAAAACACACTGGGAAATCGATTAATCTATCAGTTAATTTATTTTTTCAAACTGATTTATGAGTGATGAGACAGACGTAGAAGTGTTTTTTAAGAGGGCATCGGTGCTAAATTGCGGACTGAATGTGGGTTTTTTAAATAGCGTCGCCTTATATTCTGCAGTCAATTGCCCCGATTCTCTGGGGACAATGATTTGCTTCGCAACGCCGTTCATTTTTAATGCGGAACGTGGACAGAGAGCAAAACAGACTACTTGATTCAAACAGACTGTAGCTCGCGTCTATACCAAACCGATGTGAATGATAGTTGCAGCAAATTAAGATAATGAACTATACTTTCAGATGGTACCAGACATATTAGATATATGTAACTTAAAATTCAAAATGGAAGACGAAAATCAGGGTCAGGTTTTTACTCACCCTGTATGAACCTTGTATATTGATGCGTACTTTGCAAAAGTTTTTAATTTTTCAATGCAATTTATCAGAGAAACGTTTTTCGTATTTCGGTATATGCAATAAACCACTCCACGATTTGAAACAAGGTATCATGAACCTCATGTTATTTTAGATCAATTTTGTCTGTTGGAAGACAGCAAGAGTAAATATAATTCGTAAACTATTTATTTTAATTAATGAAGCATTTAGGAACTAAGTAGAACAAGAACGTTTGAATAATTTGTTCTTACTATTTTTACCTTGACCTGGCCATTGAGAATTACAGGCCAATGATCATTTGGTCCAGAAGCTAGTTGGACGAGCATTTAGGCATTGTTAGTCCAATCGCCATTGGAATAGTTGCCAGTTGGGCTACATTGCAATTTGGTATAACACCCTTTGTTTCAAATAGGAGTTTACCCACATGGGTCCAGTAATAGTTTAGTCGAACAATTGCCCAACATTTTACATGCAACCTCGTGCAATGATACGACGCAGAGGCCATGAAATGAATGCAATTGGACTGATAACAGACGAACTGGTAGTTGGAACAACTAGCAAATGCTTTAATACTCGAGGGCATTTCTACTCGTTAGCAAGTGTTAAGGCCTTTTGGATCGTATCCTCATAGGCAATTATCAAGGGAAAATTGCTTCAAACTTGCTATGATACCTACTGTCGAAACCAACATGGCAGCGAAAAGATGCACATTCTCATACAAGAGCAATTGAATCCATTCTAGCACAGAACTTTTTACTGGTAGGAGGAGACTTGCAAGCCAGGAGGACCTGAAAAAGATGCAAAGTTCGCTCGCCACGAAGAAAGACGAGAGAAATGTAAAAAAAAAATGTTGGATCTGCAGGGGGTTCAACACAGCTCATCAAAGCAAGAACATACTTTCAATTGAAAAATGGAAAGCTCTGGAGGGTGGTAGAAGGTATACGGCCTTGACACACATTAAACCGAAAGGAATGGGGGAGCAGCATCTGAATGTAGAGGAATACATGACTTTTGTCATGTTTGGGCTCGACCATAGAATGGTCTTACACAGCGTTAGGTACACAGTCTCGAGGTTAAACATAATGGAGTTAAAAGACTCGAATGATTGCGTCCTGCCTCAGAGATGGGAATGGACCTCCAAGAAGAGTCCATAATTGGAGGTACGCAACTCCACCTATAGAAGTGCTAATGTATCTGCGCAGGACAAATATGAGAAAACGTGATTCTCCATACTATAGGGATACAGCCCCTTTTTGGGAAGGGAGTGAGGTACCACCCTCTGGCGTTCCTTATAAAAATCAATACTCCAAATATAATTTGGTACCACTGGATACGCTTAGATGGTATTCTTTATATTGGCATCAAATAAGTAGAAACATCCCAGAATATAAACTTCACTATGAGTCATACGTCAAAGAGGTATGGAACATATCTGGATATTGGAGGTCAGGATAATTATGGATACTGTCGATTTGCTGACTTACCAAACAGTTATAGCCACTAAAATCTCTTGTTTAGATAAAACTAGTCGTTTGCAATCACTTAGAGCCAAAAACCCACGGGAATCTGATATTCCGAACGTTTTTTTTTTGTTTCTACACTGCGTCTATGGAAATTTTCAATTTGTGCCTTTTGGACTAATGACCACATCCCCCAATCCATCACTTCAAGGTCGTCCTAAACACTACTTCTATTCCGGTTGGTGCATATTTTTGCACGAAAAGGAGCAGAAAAATACCAATTGGAAATTAAATATAAATATTTCCCTCCACCCCCCATATTCGTCGAGGTTAGTAAGCTTGCTAAGATTGAAGCTGAAAGAGAATGCCCTCAAGGTCTCAGAGGATGAGCTCAGCAACAGATCAATGTAGAAGAGCAGCACACGCAAAAAGCAAAATAAAAATATGTTAACAAACTAAAAATACAAAAGAATTAAAAAAAATGGCAGCTTAAAGGAAAATACACCAATATAAAAGCTAGAAAACTGGCATAACTATTTTCCTTATCGAATGAGGTTTGGAACATGAAAAAAAAAAAAACCAAATATACCCTCATAAATTAACATTTACTGATAGACTATGGGTGCTGTCCGTTACTTGATCCTGGGGTCCAAAATGGAATGAACAGCACGGACTTTCAAAACATCTCTTTTGTCAAACATTATAATATTTTTAAAAATGTATATAAAGAGCTTAACATTTTGTAAAACATATTTATGAGTGCATGTACATGTATCCACCAGTTTATCATTTCGCACGTGCCATAATTATGTCCAATTAAATGTGGATACCGTGAAACATATATCGTATAGTCGATATGTTTTGAAACCCATCACAAACTGTACATACACAAATTGACTGATGGAAAGATCCTTTGTAGTAAACTTTAAGATGATAAGGATTGCCGTTTTTGATAGTGCGTATGTTGAGATTTGTCTGTTACTTAAAGATGCAAAATAGATGGCGCAATCGGGTCGTGTCAATATTTATGTTGAGTTCACATGTACGAAGTAAACATTTTTGATGAACAACCATTCTTTAGAAGAGATGCTATTACGCTATAAACCATTTTTTGGCTTATTATAATACGTCAATGTTTTCAAAAAAGTTAGTGGGGTTTGACCTAACGCTTTTCGCTGCATAATAACTCACACACAGTAGTCTAGAAAAAACTGGCAAACCTTTTGACATGTTTCTATAAAATTTTAATAAAATAAGAAGATCCACCACAAAATACAGCTAATTCTCCGAATAACCATGTGTTAATATACGGTAAACACGAAGTTTAGACATACTATTAAACGTTAAATTGGCATCGGAAATGCCACACGAGATACTCAATATTCAGATAGTCGGTACAGGAGAGGTAAACCAATCGAGGAGAATTCAATGAGTAAATTGCATCCGATTGCTTTATAAATGCAATTAATTTAAAAAAACAACAGTTTACCAATGCCAATTATGAAAATACATCACTTTCGAAAAAATATAACTAGTTGCATTTTGAGACATTTTACAGCACTTTTCCAGATGAGAGGAAGGAAGGAAAGAAATACGGGCACCTATACACCAAGATATTTGAGCCTTAGCTAGTATAGAACAGATACGTTTTAATCTACACTGTCTAGCGAACGCCATTTTGTCACTTGCGACACTAGTAAGTACACTGCAAAAAAACACGCGCGTATCAATACATTAAACTATATTGCATTAATACCACTATTGTATGTTAATGCTGTAACACTTATAAATGTTCCAATATTAGCATGTTAAATTATTAGAACACGCAAAGATGTTAATGAGTGAGCAACACTTAAATTACATGATGGCGTTCATTTTTCATTTTAGTACACCTGCCTTTCCAATCAACGGCTATGCTTACATTTCCATATTTGTGCGTTTTATAGTAATAAACTAATTTTACCATTCAAACGCCGTTAATCATGTTTAAAAATCGATATTGATGTTTATATTTCACACTGTATGTAAACATTACAAAAAAATAATATTTAAAATATTACATCTTAATCTGTTCATTTTCAAACTGTTTCTCTATTAAAACTTACTCTGTCCATAATATTACAACATGCTCTTTAAATACCCAATTGAATATCAAAAATTAAAAAGAAGAGTTTAATTTAAAAAAATTGAAAAAAGACAAGTAATAAAATTAAATTTCAAAAGATAAGTACTAAAACACTAATAAATAAAAAAATAACAGAAATAATAAAATTAAAGTAAATAAATTAAGAAAAAATAATAAAACAATTCTAAAACCAACGACTCTTAAAGTGGCGCGACCAGTACTCGAACCTAAGTAGATAATCACCAACTTACATATTTAACAACAATCATACACATTAACACTATTAATACTCGTTGTCTGAAGATATGCAGCTAAGCACAGCGGACTGCTCGGATTCGGCCCGCTTTTAAGTAACACGTTACCTTTCAATTAAAAAGTACGCAGTAGCATATCTGATGCTTGGGACGCTGCATCACAGTACCCCAGGTGGGTCCTAGGATACACCAGCACAGGTTAGGGTCCTGAGACACTACATCACAGTATCACAGGGTCCTAGGACGTTGCGTCACTGCACAGAGTCCTAGGACGTTTCCTGAGAGGATTGAATTTTGCGATAGTTGTAACGAATTTGAGAGTCACCCAAAATACAGAGTCCGGGCCGCACTAAGCAATTTCATTTAGTTTCAGAAAGCTCACGTGTCCATAGGGACACACCAATTTCTGAATGCTCCTGATAAGGTTTCGGCGATGGGGCGTCTTACGGACGCCCAGTCTCCGAAACCAGAGTCCTTAGGACTTGATGATATGTAGGACTCTTAAATTCACTCACACCGGGTCAAAACAAAACCCCTTTTCATTCGTGAGACAACCAGAGCAGCGGGAACGTTCTTTTGGTCTTTAGTACCCTTCGTCCTGTAGGGATCTCACAGAAAGACTGGTCAATACCCAGAAACATACTTGAGTTAGACTCTATCACAGAACTCATTACCAACTACCTTCTATAGAACAGTCGGCCTTGCAGATCCGTCGAAAAACACATTTTCATTGGGAAGACAATTTTATGTTACAAGGGAGATGGGCTTTTCCATATTGAATACATCCTCCAACAACAAGACATCAAGAAGAAAACAAACGCAACTAAGAAATATAAATTGGAAAAGTATTCAAGTCAGAACAAGACGTCCTTTACACAAGAAATAGGAATACTAATTCCAAACTCAAACTGCCAATATAACCTTAAGAACAAATGCAGTTGGATTTATTTAAATCAACAATTTGGTCTAATGATTATGGTTCCTTTAATGAAATGTCACAAACGTTCTCAACAAAGAAATTAGGAATGGAAGAAATGGGACCAATTTTGCCAATGGGGCAGACGCACTTTAGTATACTTGGTGCTCTCTTAACATTTATAAACTTTATACGGCTCGTACTCTTTTTAAAACTTGGTGTTTTTTTACGTTGAACGTTTTTTTTGGTAGATAAATGTTTACAAACGCAACTTGGCACCTGGTCTACTGGCGTGATCGAGGTGCGAAGGACATCACATACAGCTACAGCACTATTAGGCAAGCGGGACGAGAGGTTGAAAATCACAAAAGCGGCAATGGTCCCACAACATCAAAATTTTGTGAGAAATTAATATACAACATCCTAGCGCACACACCCGTAAAATCTGCAATAATTTGCATATGTAGAAATATGATTTTTTTACCTAATTTGCATGCAATTTGCATAAAAGGGTGTTCCAGAGGTAGTTGCGCATTTTCTTCTGTTACATTAAATGCAGAAAAACCTACGGACATGTGGTTTTTTGCATAATGTTAGGAATGTATTACTCTATCAACATAAAGTAGAAGGTTTCCAAAGTTTTGTTACTAAAGGTTGTTAAATTTGTATTTTTCATGCAAAAAATACGTTTTAAGCAGTTTTGTCGAGTTTCGGTTAATTTACTGCTTACCATAAATAACCTTTGCATTTTCTTTTTAGTTCAAACAAAAACCACGTTTATGAACAGTCTACACTGCAAATTTGAGCACCAGAAACAACACGGTTTTCATGAAATTCAACAAATTCTACGTGCCCTTGTTTCTCTCATTTTGTGTAGTAAAATACCAGCCAGGGCTGCTGCCTGTTCTAAGTAGTACACCGTATTATTTATGTCACGCTCTGTTACATAACATGACAATTCACGCCATTATCAGAATGCCCACAAATGGTCTTCATTGTCGCAAGCATGTTTCTATGATAAAGAACTTAAGTCCTCTCTATTTTCTATTATGTCTTTCCCAAATTGTCACCATCGTCAATATGAATTAGTAAATTAGTGATTGATTGCGAAACGTTCTTCAATATTTTTAAATAAATCATTGCATCCACGCAATCTTGAATTAAAACATAATAAAAAGAATATTATAAAATAGAAACGGTAATTACGGATTTCCAAAGGAGACACCGGATATGCAAATTTACACTTTGAAAAGGCTGTATGACAAAATGAATTCTTCAGATTATTTCATCATTAAAAAACGCAGGTTTATCTCTAAATTTCTTACATTAAAATTTATTCTAATTGGATTCTATCAGTTTAGATTAAAAAATTAAATCAAAACGCATTGAAATATAAATGTAATAGATTAAACATTTTAATCTAAATTCAGATTTGTCCTCCATTTTAGTCTAAGAAATTTAGAGATTATAAAGGAGGTATCGCGGTATTTTGATACCTATTTTGTTTGTCTTATATACTATGTAGCAAGACCGTATTAGAAATTCTATGAGTCTTATGATTTTTCGACCAGTAAGTTGTTAAACCAATCTAGATTGCTATAATTTTTGTACGGATCCAGACAAGACAAGGTAAACCCGGCTCGCCCTTTCTACAAGTCAATTAAAACAATGAAGAAGAA
>JAMKCH010082839.1:0-25321 GCA_023653785.1 Ophioderma brevispina
AAAATATTTGAAATGTACGGGAATAGAAAAGGAAGGATAAGTGTAGAAGTCCATAAGTTTTGACTGTTTGCACCTCATCCACTTACGTGTGTAGTAAGTTTCCGTACGGCCAGTAATGATTAAAATATCGGAATTTTCCTATTAGGTTGATTTCCAGTCTTAGCACTTGTAGGGGATGTTAGGATGCTATAACTTGTTGCAGGCATGCACACTTTGATATTTTATTTGATGTGCAACCACTGATGAACTTTTAAGAGAACTGTTGTGTTGACGAGGCCAATTTTCCAATGAAGGGTAGTGAACTCTCAAAAATGTGAGAGAGTATATGCGCCAAAAGGGAACCCCTCCCATTTTTTCTACGACAGACCTAATGATTGCGAAAGTTGCCAGTTTAGCAGCTGTTACAGGTAAACAATAACATAATTGGCCTATTTTTATCGATGGGAAATTGAATGGTGGCGGGTATCTCAATATCCGTGATGATCAACATTTGGAACCAGAGTTGCGGCGCAATTTTCAGCAGCAAGGAAAATGGAGCAATTGTCGTGCCTGGTTTCTTCAAGACGGTGCACACGACACAGGTCGGTAATGGTTAGAAGAAACCACTCAGGCAACTCTTCCAAAATCGGATCTGGGAATTCGGCATGCGTGGAATTCTGGTGGAATGGTAAACATGGTTCTTCTTGGTGAATGGGATGCAGAGGTCTAGCATTCCAAGGTAATGGATAATTTAAGTAACTGAGCCGATTATTGTTCAGAGAAATTTACGTTTTTATTAGGACCATTTGTACATAAACCAATGGAAATTTATTGGGGTGAAATGAAAAACCTAAGGTCTCGCTTTGGACTGAGATCGGTGTTAAAAGAAGATGTAATCATTCCCGCCGGGAGCCAAGCGTTGAAACTAATGGTGACTGTGGATTTAAAGTGTACCAAATGGTAAGGGCTCCTTCATACAATATGGACCCTGTTTATTACATTTCTATGATTTTGTTTACGAGGAAAGCAACCCAGACTCCGTCTGTTTCTGATCGCACTAGTTCTTCTCGTTCTACGCGTCTACATTGAGCTGGCGATCGCGCGTTTATTTTGTTTATGTAAAGGCCATCCTTGTGAAGCGCTTATATGTGCTCTGTAATATTAACAGGCCAGGTCGTATCAGGCTTTGTCTGTCCGTGTGTTCCTGTTCCCCCTTTTTCCTCGGAGGTCCCGTGTCGTAAGCGCTAAACGAAACTTGTTGGGTGTAGCTTGGGCCCGGTCAGAATCAAGTTCGATTGGTTAGAAGATACTCGTGCCGCACACAGCGGGTAAGATGGGCCACACGTGGGTCCATGGATACAAACGACCGTTCTCATGAGCCAAAGTCTGGGTTCGAGCCCCGCTGTCGGTAATGTGTTGTGCACTTTGGCAATGCAACTTTACCTCGCTTGCCTCTCTCCACCCAGGTGCTATAATGGGGACTTTAGAATATTGTTCATGAGCGCCGTTCCAATGGTATGAGTTGCCTTGGCATTTTGGTAAGCAGCTGACATAAATTCTAGTGGCAGCGGCATAAATGTAAAGCGCTTTGATACATGTGTTAAAGGCCGCCTATCATAAATGTCGACCATTTATTTTTTTATTTTAATCGCGAAAAACAGATTTCAACACAAACAAATTAGAACTTTAAAATGCAGGTGATCACGAAACCCGGTGACCGCCGAATTTAATAAAATAATAATTATATCATAAATAAAATGACAAAGAGGACAAAAACGCTAAATTTTGATACAGAAAACCTTAAATCTGTGGTTTGAAATGCACCAAAGTAAGTATAAAAAGAACATATGTAGCGTTTGCGACGCGACCCCCCCTTACTCTAGTGTACTATTTGGACGCTATGTCGTTTGGTCAAAGTTGCAAATAAACGTACACGGTTTATAACTAGCCTTAAATTATTTTAAAAAAAAGTGTCACGTCATGAACTTGCGAACCCTTTTGCCCGATTCTTCTAGCAAAAAAAAGAAAACTAACATTGGAGATTACTTGTATTTCTAAGGATGATTGTATCTGTTATATAGTTAGATGAACCAAGTAACCAGTTGTGAAGGCGCTTGCAGATACTTCGCGGTGATTCCTGAGTCCAGAAACCAAGGATACATTTATCAAGTTCATTTCACCATGCATGCAATCACAAGGCTAGTAGGGGCTTGTGCCATGTAATAAGTTTTCCCTTTGTACATACAATGCCAATGTTTTTGCCAAAGCACCAATATGGCCGCGCAATGAGATTTAAAACGGGCTAGGAAAGAATCAAATTTGCACTGTAGAACGTCTTTCACCATGCACACTTACTAGTAATATCAAACACTATAACACGACCTGCATTATCACTGACCCTAACCCTAACCCTAACCCACACCACACTGTTCTACAAAATATACACCTACAGTGTGTGAGTCAAAAGATATGACCGTGATTGATTATAATGTTATCAAAAAAATAATTGAGCTTGATAAAAAAAGTTTTAAAACACAAAAAAACACCATAAAATTAAAAAAAAAAAAAAAAAAACCAAAATTCATCATTCCTAACCATTGGTATGCCTATTCTGCCGAAGAACCCATTTATCCATCTGTTCCCGTGAATGCTGAATGCCTTTGAAAAATCTGTGCGAGACCTGCGAAATGACTGGGTCATTGAAATGTAAATGATATTTAAACCCCGAGTTTCAAAACAGATTATCAATGTCTGCACAAAATCAATAATCATGAAATAAAATAACAAATCTGACGGTATTTTCAAAACTAACACTTGGCAATCGTTGGTGGAAAGATATGAGGTTCATTGCCCATCCATATCCAGAAGTCAACAACCTTTTATCTTTTGAAACCTACTTGCACACCAGCCATTCATATACAGTTTGCCTTGGCAGTTCCCGCACACCGTACACCTTGCAACAGGTTATTATAGCAATTGGTCCAGGAAAATTTGATGACTATTGAACCATCAAGAACCGACAACATAAGCATCAGGAAGAAGACGGTCTTGCCAATGGATCCTACAAGCTAACGGCCTCGCGTGAGACAAGCTCTGAGAATGAACCAAGTATCAGCCATTCTTGGGTTCATTCTCTTGGGTATACATGCAGTGCACCCCACAACCGCACTCTACCCACTAAAATCATCTGCAACCCGCACAACCACTAGTTTAATATACACTCATCTTCTCGGTTTTATACTTTGTCGTTGTCTTATGTATGAAGCAACGACGCGCGCGTACAACCCATTACCGCCCTTTCAGTTGC
This sequence comes from Ophioderma brevispina, assembly GCA_023653785.1. NCBI lineage: Eukaryota > Metazoa > Echinodermata > Ophiuroidea > Amphilepidida > Ophiodermatidae > Ophioderma > Ophioderma brevispina. The sequence goes on from JAMKCH010082839.1 coordinate 3,287, forward strand.
TGTGCTCTTGTGCTTTGCCTACGCCCGTGTCGAAAGTGGGTACAATGTATTCGCCCGCGTCGCTACTTCGTACTTGCGATTGGACAGAGTGCTTATTGTACTAAAGCCCATGATATACTTCCAGTCCGCAGCAAGCGATTTCTTGCTCGGTAGCATGCGTAAACAAGTGATTTTTGGGTCAAATTCAGCATTGCGCACACCAATCGCGCGCTGCGACTGGTAGTATTACATGGGAATTTAGTATACACCATCTGTTTTTTGGCACATTCCAGTACCTCAACTGACAGCCATTAGGTGGGGTTTCCCGCTGAATGATTCACGCACGAATTTTGAATTGTACGTTTAGCAAGCGTGGCAAACATATATAAAAACGGTCCCCAAACAATAAGTTCCCCCCTCTTGGATGACCAGACTTTGTCATGAACAAAAACCTCACTTGATGGGTGTAATTTCTTCCCATCAACTACTTATTGTTTACAGGAAACATTTTTCCATGTACTACAGTTCATACATTTGTTGACCAAAGGTAATGCTTTTTCTAACAACAAGCAATTGTGTTGTAAAAATGATGTTTTCAAAACAGGCCCAAAAAGTTGCACTTTTAACTTTGAAATGGAACCCTTTAATGTGGTCCTTTATGCATAAACAATTTGAATGCACTGCAAATTATTCAGCTTGTAATCCCTCGAGTCCATAATGCTTTTTTCGTACTGATGAGGGGCAAGAAGTCATACAGGTTATGGGGTCATGAAAAGAAAAGAATAAGCTTTATGAATTGATTCAGGTGTGGGTCATGAAATAGAAGCTAAATTTAAATGAGCTTTCGGAATGAATGATTGATGATTGATGAATGGCAACTGTGCAAGAAATTCTTTCATATGACACATTTGGCAAACATGTGATTTCTTTTCTCGTGCAATGAGTTGGTTAAACTGATTTAGAACGAGCGAGATGCACTGCATTTCTGGAAGAAGGGGTTCTTGTAACCAACCGAATTGCAAAGGAGAAATTCATCTTTTGAGGTCAAAGATTTGCCTCGTCATGTGAAGAACCCGCTGGGGGTGTCAAGTAAACAAGTACGGCCAGGACATGCAGATACCCGCGCAATATTACGGTAGTATTTAAAATAAGGAATAACATTTTGCATACTATTTGCAATTAAAATGCATTAAGCCGAAGTAATGTTACTAAAATGAATGAACTCGTCTTCACTATTCTTCTTTTCAACTCGTCATAAAATTAGAGGGCGTGTACACAGAAGGACGAGATCAACCGAGAAACGCATGTGTCCTCCAGACAGTTGTAATAGACTCGATGCATATGGGCCCTACCTGCAGGAAGACCAAGACAAATTTGGTGAAGTTTAATGAATGTTCATCGACAAGAAGGGAAATGAATCGTTTATGTTAATTAACAGTGTTTGAAAACATGCGCTTTAACCAAACTGAAGCAGACTTAAAGGTGGGTGAACTTTTTGAAACAGTTGGCACTTTCGAAATTTGAAAAGTGCAACTTTTTGGGGTTTTAGTTTTTGAAAACAAACCATTTTTTGTAACACAAATGTTTTTTTGTTAGAAAAAGGCATTAACCTTACAACAATGATGAACTGTAATTACAATGGAAAAATTTTTCCTGTAAACAATAATGAACTTGATGCGAAAGAAATATACCCCATCAAAGGTGATTGTTTTTCACTGACAAAGTCTGGTCTATCCCATTATATCCCAAGAAGGGGGACCTTATTTTTTGGGACCGTTTTAGACAAGATTGGGTAAGCGTTTGGGTTGGACACCCAAAGTAATGGCAGATCAATTCTGACCATCATTTTATCTTGTCGGATTTTGTCTTTAGCCTGTTGCATGTCCCATTTAACGTTCCGCAGTACTGTGGTTCTTATCCTGTATGTGATCCGTCCGATGTCACAGTGGCGGCGCCAGGATGGGGGCATGGGGTGGGGGAGGGGAATTTTCCGCCCCCCCATTTCCCCCCAAGTTTTTTTCTTGCACCCCCCCATTGCCCCCCCCCCCCGGCGTCGAAGAAAAAATGAAGGGATTTCGGGCAAATTCAAGTATTTGGGGGCGCAAAAATCACGATTTGGGCCAAACTTGGTGAAAATTTCCAAATTTTTTTTTCATATTTTTGCCCCCCCGGAATTTCACTTTTTCCCCCCAAAGATTTCAACTTTGCCCCCCGTTTTCCACCAGAAAAAAGAGGTCGGGGTGCCGCCACTGCCGTGTTTGAACACATCAATGACTTCTCGGTGGAAGTAAACGTTCTTTAGTCAGTACACTGCTGCTTAGACCCCCGCTTACCATTCCTCCGCAAGAGATTCTGAGACTGACTTGAGTTGTTGGACCATACACCTTTAAGAATCACAAGGTTGCTTTTTCGAAACCGGCTGCAAATTCCGAAAATCCAAGATGGCCACCGGTAGCCATTTTACAAATATAAATTTTCATTTTGATCCTAAAGTATGTGTAATACCGCGTTTTAGGGGTTTTGGGGTGCTTGGAATTCATTTCTGACTCATTTTTAAATTAGAGTCCATGTTACATGTATGGATTTGGAATTCCAAGATGCCGCCGGCAGTCAATGAAAGAAACACTTTTGAAGACTTCCTAGTTATTATGTTTAATACATCGTTATGGGGTTTTTTAAGGTGCTAGGACTTCATTTCTTGAACATCATTTTTATCATTAGAAGTCCATGTTACATGGTATGAATTTGGAAAAATTGCAAGATGGCCGCCGGCTGTCACATGTAAAGTACACAACTTTTGAAAGATCATCCTAGAAATAATGTGTATACCTCGTTGTCGATGGTTGTAGGTGTAGGAAATCCATATTTGACCAATTATTTTATGAGTAGAGAACCAAAGTTAGGGTCAAGGAATACAATAAGACCATGAGAACAGTCTAGAAATTTAGTTGTTTTTTTTGCAGCCTCTTGGAATTTTCAAAATGGCCGCCACCATTAACGACTTCTGCCTATATCGTGGTCCCTGAGATTCGTAGAGGCCAAACTTCATACATAACTATTATGGCCAAAGTCAGTCTAAAAACGTGTACGATTTTAACGCGTAACCTTACACGGGTTTAAGATGCTACCTTCACGTCTTATAATTAGCGAGAACACTTGAAATGGCGAATCATGTTATGATAAAGATTGAAAAATCACCTTCAGCCAATTCTCTTACACGTAATGCATGCAGAACCAATGAAATATACGGATATTTCTTAACGTTAAATGTATTCTGTTTAGTGAGTGGGACGGTAAATACCAATTTGATCGCGGTTTATAGTGCGACGAGCTCCTGTTACTTACAGACTTTGTCCGATGCATTGCCAATATTATTAATCTTAAAAAGAAAAGCATATATATTTTTAAACATGGTGGTAAATTTATTTAGAAAAGGCCACACATTTTTAGGATGGACTTTATTCCGTTTATTTAATTACGAAAAGCCATATATTATGCATTTCAACATCCTTTAAGTGTGGTTATTGTGTAATTTTTTTCAAGCAACGCGGGCGGAAGGATAACTTTTTAGCGTTGCTTTCAAAAGTCAATCTCGTTGCCCCGCACTCGTGTCTCGATCGATGACGCGTAAAAATATCAGCCCAAGGAATCTCTCGGTTCGCGCAACACTAAAGACGTGTTAAAAAAGGAAAAATGAAACCTTACACGCGTAAGATACATGTTTCTCGTGTAGGTTTTACATGAACAACTTACACGTTTTTGAACCACTGCCATATGCTTACACGCATCAGATGCATCTTAGACTTGTAAGGTTGCATCTTAAACGTGTAAGGTTACACGTAGAATCTTACGCGTTTTTAGGACCCAAACTGGTCCATTCAGAAACAAAATTTCTGGTGTCTGACTACAAAACCCATGTTTTTTTAGGTCAAGGAATTAAAATGACACCATTGATAACAATGCTGGCCGGCAATAACATGTGGCGGCATCCAACTCTTGAATTTCACAAATTGGCTGCCAAAAAATGGGATTATATTACATACAATTCGCCTTTGATAGGGTATAACATGATTCTGGTGTGGCTTACCCATGTTTACAAGGCAAGAGGATCCAAAAGATCAAATGAACTTTACGGGGTTTCTTTGTTTTGGCCGTAGCCATTGGGTATTTGGTTGAACTTATTTCCCTCCATTGGAGATGGAGCGCCAATAATAGAAATATCGTTGGTTCAAATTGAACAAAAGCCGATTCATTTGGTACATGTTGATGTAGAGGTTGATGGATTTGACATATTTTAGAAGAGACATGGCCAAAACACAATAGTTGGTAATGAAACAAATGTGTTGTGGACAAGTTGGGCAGTGTCCGTTTTGGTAATGACATTTGGTGGTGACACTTGTATTTACCAATTTTTTCTTGAACGGCATCTATGACGTAAGTTGTACCACTACGATAGTGCCCACTTAGTTTAGTCCGTAGACACTTAGATACTGGCGTAGTTAGATTTTAAGTGATTATGGTTGGCTGATGGGTCATAAGTGTCATAATTGAAAGCGACATAGTTGAATGGTCATCAATATGCAGTGATAATTTGTTGATGTCATAATTGACAGTGACAAAGCCGATGGTGTCAGCGTTGTCAGTGTCATAATTGGAAGTAAAATAGCTGACGGTGTCATAATTGGCGGTGTCCTAGTGGCAGTGGCCTAATTGAAAGTAACATAGCTGTGGTGTAAAATTCGCAGTGGTGTGTTTCAATAATTGGAAATGTTATTTTGTTGGTGACATAGTTTTGGATCATGCATCGTCATACCATCGCTTCTTCGTTCTCCTGATGAAACAGTGGAGAGTCCTGATCCATCTTGGAATCGGTCCACTTGTACCAAGTCTCTAACGTCATCTGCACTCATCTGCAAGAGCTTCGGAAGAATCGGACAAAAATCAACCCAAGTGGTTCTAACTGCTCAGGTTTTATGTCATCCATGTCATCAGTTTTGGAGATGGAAAGTCTACAAACCTACAACTAAGTAGCTGCAGTCTCCATTAGCAAACCCCTCCCCCTGATAGTTCACTCTACGGCATTTGTCGTAATGCTACACGACATGGTGGTAACATGGCATGGTGAACATTGCAGCCGATGTGCAATATACCGTCATCACAACATTCTCCATGATGAGAAATTTACCTGAGGTTGTCAACACTCTCTTGAAACTCTTGGTACGTACGCCAGACGGGAATATAGGTTTCATTTTCCTACACGTGTCAATTCTCATTCCCCATCACCATCTGTTTGACCAACTGGAAACAGGAAAACAGAGACTCTCAATCTACCAGAGAAATGGGTCTTAACTCAGGAGTACGGGGTTGTTGGCTGTTGGCCCTACGTGCCTTCACACATAGTTGTACAAGAATACCAGAGAACTAGGGCCCTTTCAAGGTAGTGAGGTGAAACCTATCAAAGAGTGATGCAGAACTTCCAAAGTTCCAACCAGCCTAGCAGACCTAGGAAGAGGATGCTGGGAGTTCACTAAGAATGTTTGCTGTTTCGAAGAATTTCCCATGTGCATCTATGGTCTCGAGATTCAAAGAGTGTGGACAGCCTCAGGTTCACTCCCACATGGAGAAATGTAATGAATGACGGTATGTTGCAACCTCGTCCATGTTCCTGCAGCATACCGTAGAGAGAATACAGGTTGTTAATGAGACTACAGATACTACTCCCTTTGTAAGATTTCCCTCGCCCAACTGATGACATGGATGGCACTATACTCTTGGCAACTTAGAACCATTATGTGGTTGATGGCCCGATTCCTTTTCCGAACTCTTGCAGATGAAAAAGAGAGACTTGATACAATTGATTTGGAATGACGATGATTCACCTGTTTCATTTTCATCAGAGAACGAAGACAGCGATGACTCTGAAGATCGGGATCAACTCATGGTCCAACCACCAAAAATAACATTCCAATTATAAATGAACAATGCCAATTAAATACAAAACATCACTATGTCACTCCAATTATGACAATGCAACGCGGACAATCCATCACGATGTCCCCTGCCAAATTATTACAGACCATCCGGCAATTGTCACTGCCAATTTAATGACAAACCATCAAGCCAACCATGTCATTTAAAATCTCAACTTACGACAGATCTAGTGTACATACAGACTGAATACACGTGCGCTCTCGATGTTTTCAGCTTAACCGACGGTCGTTCATAGATGCGTTTTCAAGGAACTTGCTAATACTGTGTCCCACCACCATGTTCATTACAATGCACTGCCAACTCTTTCACTGCCACATTTGTTCACTAAACCAACCATGTTCACTACTGTGTTTTTTGGCCAAAATGTCACTTCTAAATATGTCGAATCCGCCCACTCACATGTCCCCCGGAAAAAGAGAGAAGAATGAATGCGGCCCTGTCATTCCCGCTTTTTTTCCCTTTTGTGAGTCCCTGGAGTTGTTCTTTCTCTCACTTTTTTCTTCCTATCTTCCAATGAGTGGAATATACTCGTTCAAACCAAACCCCCGCAATTGCTGCCACAAACAAAGAACCCAGTAAAGTTACCTTTGGTCATTTTGGATTCCTTGACTTGTACACATGGGTATATAAGACACCAGAATCATGCTTCTACTCTAGCAAAGGCGAATGTATGTAATATACTCCCTTTTTTCTCCCTTTTTTCTCTTGGCGGCCATTTGAAATTCAAGATTGCTGCCGCGCAAATGAATGGTTCAGCATTGTTCATCCCAATGTGTTCATTGAATATTTTGACCTAAAAACCTGTTGTAGAACACCAGAATTTGGTTGCCTCTACGAATCTCAGGACCAAGATCTAGCAAAAGTATTTATAGTGGCAGCCATTTAGAAATTCAGATGCTGCAACAACTAAATGGTCTAAGCATTGGTATCAATGGCTCATTGAATCCTTACCCTAACTTGGTTCTTCTCTCTCCTCATAAAAATGGTTCAATATTGATTTCCTGCACCGACAACCATCATACAAGGAGGGTACACATAATTCTAGGATGATCGTTCAAAATGTGTACTAAACTATTACAGCCGCTGCCATCTTGGAATACCAAATCCCATACGCAGTAGAACATGGGACTTCTAATTGATAAACGATGTCAGAATGTAATTCCAGACCTAAAACCCCATAAACGATGTATTAAACATAATACTAGGTTAAGTCACCAATCCAAATGGTGTACTTTTCAATATGACTGCCGGCGGCCATCTTGAATTCAAATCCCTCAACCAGTGTAACTGGACCTCTAATGATAAAAAAAAACAATGTCCAGAAATGAATTCCCAGAATTCCCAAGTACCCCCAGAAAACCCCTACAACGAGGTATTACACATATTTTTGTTCTTTTCGGATATCAAATTAAACTTTATATTTTTTAAAACATGGCTACCGGCGGCCATCTGGATTTTTCGGAATTCTGCAGCCGGTTTCGAAAAATCACTCTGTGTGATATCGTCAAGGTAAATGTCCAAGCACCTCAAATCATGTCTCAGAATCTCTTGCGGATTAATTGTAAGCGTGGTTCTAAGCATGTCCTGGACTATTTGTGTTAACACCCATTTGGCAACTCGCAGATTGTGACACTTCTTTATCTTTGCTCTTCCACTTGTTTAACAAGGTATTTTGGCCAATACAGGCGCCTTGGGCTAGACATTATGCTTAAGTCCATGAATATTACGTCCGCAGCGAGCGATTGGCGGGCGCAGTACCGGATTTTGACTCAATATCACGTGTTACGGCGCGTCACGCGCAGAAATCGCTGCGCTGCGACTGGAAGTATATCATGGCTTTAACGTTTATGCAAATTTCAGAGTGTGTGATATTTTTTTTTGTTGCCATCAGTGCCAATAAACTAAACGAAAGATCAAGCAATCAGTATCATGCGATACTTTTAGTCTGCCCCTAGAGCAAATCGAGCAAAGCAGGGTGTAGTATTTGTGATTATATTTTTACAAGCATAAAGGGGTCATTACATAGTGTGTCATGCCGCGTACCGCTTTGCCGCTCTGATTAGGAAAGTTTACCGTCAACATCGGCAAATCATGTCAGAAGCTCTAGCGGTGACCCAACCGGCAAGCGGGCCGGCAAGGCCGATAATCGATCTCCCTGCCGCTCGAGTGCCGCTTTTTCCCAAAGCGGCAATCGCATTGAGTTGGAACTTGAGTTCAACGACCTTTAGAGCGGTGCCGCCCCTCGATGACATAGTTCAAGCGTTAGCGCCGCTTGACTATAAGAGCTCAATCTCCTCAAGCGGTATACACCAAGCGGCTAGCCGCTGAGCGGCAAGCGGCATGACACTAGGTAATGCAACCTTAATTTTCAAAATTTTACTTTTTATGTGTGTTTTTTTGAAATAGTGTTTTTCTTTCCTTTCATTTAACTCCTTTTTTATATTCGTCCCAACATCAAAGCTAGTTTGGTGGAATTGGCCCACTCCCATTATTCGTGCGTTGCATTTCCTTGCTGTTCAAATGCTTGGTGAGTTTTTTAAGGGCACATATCCAAGTTGAATTGCGGCTTATGTATTTAGCTCACATCAATCATACCACACCCTAACTAAACCTTCACTGTAAATGTCTTGGGGTTAATCATAGTATATAGAAGTAGAAAGAACCCCAATCCGGTCTATAGAACCGTATCAATAGCAACCATGTTGTGACAGATGCTAACATTCCAGGACTACAATCCATTACCTGTCACTGATCCCTGTGCATATACTAAACATGGATCGATTGACAGCTTAATTTGTATTGTATCCTGGAAATGTATGCATCTTGTCCACCAACATGTCGGTGGCTGACGTCATATTGAATACGGTCTATAGTCAAGCTTTAAATTTTCAATCTGTAATCATAGGGCCTTCATTATATTTTTTTGTAGTTTACAAGCATCCTCTTATTTTTTAAATTGTTCCCTAGTTGTTTTTGAATCTGACTTAAAAAATGAGGTTGACACTATTGCGTAGTGAGACTAATTGTAGGCTTTGTGTAATCAAATTAGCAGTTGGCTGAATATGGATGCAATTTGTATACCATCCCCGTTTCGCAAGCCATAAGGCAACGCTTTGCGAAATTTCGGCAACACATTTGTGAAATTTCGCCTCAATAAATTGCAAAAATATAAATTTTTCTGTATTTCAAAAACAAAATATCCCACAATCGCGTTGCAGACCGTTACTAACCAACCGCGTTGTGGAACTCCACGCGTTGCAAGCTTCACAAGCGGTGCAATCCGTTTCACATGCACAACGGGCCTTTTGGGCGTAAGGCCCCAAGCCATAAGGATCCTAACGTATCGCCGCAACGCGTTGCGACAATTTCGGCACACGCTTGCGGGTATCGTCCAATCCAAATCATCAATTTCTGAGGCACTTTCAAAAAGTAACAAACACAACGCGTTGCTAAAGCATCTGGAATCTCACAATCACAACGCTTGCAATTCTTTCTTTTCTCTTTGTCATCAAACCGATTTACAGTTATTTAAATCATTAATTAATTTTAATTATTTTGTCAATCATGGGAACAGGTAAAGATGAAGGTAGTCTCTCTGTCGGGCCAAATTGGTATATTATCTATTGGCTGCATAGTTTTTTCCTTTTTGTACGTATGTTTTTGCTGTTGCTGTAGTAAAGATAAGAAACCTTCAAGCCAATGTGATGGTCACCGCAAACGACTGATTTGGAGAGAATTCACCTCCACATGGTATACCCTTAAAAGAAATTCGTTTCCGCGAGTCCAATTCCTGAGATTGCGAATAATAGCACTGATGCCCCCGCCACCATGAGAAGCAATGGCGGGTGGCACCGTTCCTGTTATCATACTTTTTAGAGAATATTCTTTGCCAGGTTATATACCGTTGGTAGTTAAACGAGATAATTGCATACCACGTCGGGACAAATTACATGCGGGCACGCCACCATCCGCAAACAATCTTTGACACAAAACTTACTAGTAAGTTCATATGCTCATTCAACACAAGGACACAGTCATGGTGGTGTTGTCACTGTACATACATTGACATGAACTGACCTTGTGTGTGATCTGGTATCATCATTATACCCAAAACCAGGGGGTATATTTTCTTAAATACATTGATGAATGAAAGCTCTAACTGTGCCAAAGAATTGAGCTTTTACAGCTCATAGGACTTGCTCTCCCCATAGTTCCGCAACTACATAGATACACCAGATCAGAAACTATGTCGCTGAAAACGAACTAATCCATCGCATCGTATCACTGAATACATTGTAGACTTTGTTTTTGTTACTATATACTACTGTACTTCCGATCAGTAATTTCAAGTGATACCTCATTAAAATTGTAGGTCTGTCCATTCACCGTGACGTGTTAAGAGGAATTATTTTAATGGCTACAAGTAAAAAGGTTGAATGTACTCAACACAATTATAGTAATAATGTCCTATTAAATCACTGTTGACCTAAGCAGCAAAGCAATGAACGCGTGCGAAGAGGAAGCAAACTGAACTCTGACACTATAAGCCATAGATAAGTTGAAAACTATACCTCGTTTGAATCCTTGTAACGCAGACAAACATCAGGCGGTACGTTTCAACATATCGGAACATTTTAAAATTTTTGACCCTTTATAACCTTGAAACCCAAGGTGGGGTCCATTAATGGATTGGCCAGTGCTTCCAGCAAAGCAGTGAACGCGTGCGCGTAGGATGCAAGACGAACGCGGGCGTAGAGGATACTCGATTGACGCGATTTGTTTTTTTTTATTCTTCACTAGAATAAACGCAAACAGACGCACAAGATCCACGTGTCTGCGACGTGGAACCTTCTCCCCTCAAAATGCAAAGTTTCTTCCTTTTGCCGCCGGTAGTGGTTGCTAAATTTAATGTGCAAAGCTCAAACAGCTTTACGCGTAAACAGCTCACACTGTCAAACCCCTTAAATCAGTCAGATATCCAAAACTGTCCAGAATATCCCTTTTATAATATGTGAAGTATTTATAGAAACAACGAAAATAAATAAATAAATAAATGCAAGCATTTATATAGCGCTTTATACCATGAAGTCTCAAACAGCCTTACATTTATCCGCTGTCCACTAACACCAATAATAATCACATTTTTCACATATTGAAAATCGAGCCAATTACCACGGCGCACAGTAGATTACCCCTAACAGCTCCCCATTTACAACCTGGGTAAGTTAGGCAAGCGAGATAAGTGTCTTGCCCAGGGCACACACGTTGGCCACGGCGGTGCTCTCGAACTCACAACCTACTGATCATGAGTCCCTGCGTTTTTTCAACTGGACCACACGTGCTCTCATTGGGTGGACCACTGGACCACACGTGCTTGTTCAAACTTAAGCAACTTTGCGACAATTATTTCATGGATTTGCCATATATAACATTTTGGTAAATTGGGGCTGTCTTTTGACCGCCCATTTTTGAAAATTGCGGTCCGTTTTGAACATTCACACATCAAAAGTGTCACGTATCCTGCGGAATGTCATGAAGGCAATTTCAATCAGAAACTTGTGGACTTTGGTGCACCTGTTTTTAAAATAAAACATGGATCGCCAAATATGACGGTCCATTTTGGAAAAGGCTGCCATTTTTGAAAACAGCGGCCCATTTTGAATTGGCCCCCTATCCCACAGTTGTTCAGCATGTTTAATGCACCTCTGTGCCAAAAATTTCGCGCTTTTTAACAAGAAGTGCACAAATGCTTCCACCCATTTTCGCAGCACCAGTTATTAGCATAAGTTTCGCTTTAGGCTCTTTTGTTTTCTTGTCTAAAAACAACATGGTGGTTAATTGAATAGAAATGAGGTCCCGCAAAAAAGCTGTACCGACAAAACCTTTCTGATCCTGCTTTCGTTAAATTTTGTTTCACTTCGTTTCTTTTTTTCATAAATGTTAAAATATACGGGCAAAGTTATTGACCTCGCCAGTAGATCCTAAAAAGTTTTATTTTAATCGTGAAACGAATGACATCTCAATCTAAACTGGGCGGTTGATAACACCTGGACTATTTTCAATGCATGGACAGTACAAGAGGAGGATTTGTGTTAAATCCGTGGTGGTTTGCGTTGACAGACCTGCAACATCGCATCGTCATATTGACAAACACTACTGTTCCATTTTTTCGAAGGGCTTGCGAACATCAGCTGAATCGATGCAATCGGGTTCATCCAATATCGCGGTAACCTATTATGTTAGCGGATGGTCAAATCCCCACATTGTTTTGCCATTGCATAACAGATCTTGCGTTAGATACCAATGAAACTTGCAGTGCTCTGCATTTTTCATTTTCGCTCGTCTTATGTATCAGTAATATTATTTAGTCCGAACGACTGCATGTTCGTGGTGAAACGGTAGATTACTAGTCTTATCGTCAATTTTCTGGAAAGCATGTGTATTCAGAGTATATCACTACATAATCTCAAAACCAGTAAGTCAATACTAGCGATCCATAAGGTCAGATACCATACAAGCTACGAACAAAAACGCCACTCTTTTGAGTATGATTTGTCTTGGTGTGGAGGTCAACCGATCAATCGTGCTTGGTGAACTTCGCCGAATATTTGCTGGTTTCCCGCTCCAAACAGAAATTTCAATCATACCTGGCATTCATATTAGAAAATTTATAGTCCCACAAAAAGATCTAGAAGAGCTCAGGAACATGTAAATTTACACGGGTATATCTTGTAATTGGGCAAATAATTGTTTGTTTTTTCGCTGAAACCAGCAAGTTAAAGTGTACACGGAACCCAATTTGGTCGCATAACCTTTGAGGTACGAGACAAGTAGAACACTGACCTCTACACTGATAGCGGGTCTGAGTCGCCGAAGTTGCTTTTTCTACTGGTAATATGACGGGAAACATGCAGACCGTTCACCTTTCAAGATTAAAGGAATTTTGTATAACAATAGAACATATGTGTGGAATATGTGCACCAGCAGGTTTATGCTTGTTTCCCCGCCATATTGCAATGTTGTGACACTCGGCGACCTTTCAACTGCGGCAGCCCGTTCCATGTGTGAGGGGCAGTGGTAAGAACGATAGACGTCAATTTTTGTGTATCGAGCGGTGATAGTGGGAAGAACACGAATCCCTTCTCTGAGAGTAACAACGGCTCTTCAGTTCCAAATAAAAAAAAAAAGATCTGAAGTGCTTTGTCCGCTGCAAACCGGTGGAGTTTACCTTAATACGCCATATTTGCTGTACCATTGTTGGTATGTCCCCTTGGACACTAGCATTCAGAGGAAATGGCATGAAATGTTCTACCTTACCATTTAGTATTGCGAATAATACAATAAAATGTTATAGTGGAACAACTGTTTTATTCGGCCGAAGTAGGTAGTCAAAATTAACAATATTTCCTTTGAACCCCTGGCCTATATCGCAGAACATCTTAAAGGGAATTTAATTGGTATGAATTATCGGCACATATATAAATGAAAACATCCCTAAATTATGGAACGTACTAATGGTTTGCATGGTCATTGGGATAGTTCCTTGCAAGAAAACACCATTTTCGAGCAGTAGACAATTTAAGGAGCCGCCACGTTTATTATTTACGGCTAATCGTTTTGCCACAGGCCCTGTGTTTAGTTTTTCACACCAATTGAAGAATTGATCGGTGGTTAGCACCTGTTGCTCTAGACAATGGATTGGCTACACAACAGTATTTGTAAAGCCTGTCTCCAAAAAAATGGTACATCAAATCAGAAAAAAAAAATTGGTTCAATATAAATTTCAAATAGGCCATTCTACTTGGCTAATATTAAAGGGAACAAAGACCAGGCTTTCCAATGGTGTTTGTTCATCTTATTTGCTTTTTTGTCAATCCAGAGATATAATCAATTAAAATTGCGAACACCAAAATCGAGATTTTTTGTGCCACTATTTTAATATATGCATGGCATATGGTTTTTTCGCCCAGTTATTCCTATGCTTGTCTTAAACCCTCAAAACAAAAGATTGCAACTTGACAAGAGAAACAAACACAGAGATAAAGTATAACAAAAGAGTCTAGTTTTTTAAATCGACACATTTTAATAGTCACGGTAATCGTTCAATGATAGAATATCTTCTTTTTTTCAATATATAATAACAAATTAAACACTACAAGATATTTATTGCATTGTCATGAAAGGGAACTTGAATTTATTTCAAAATTGGTATCTGTTAAAATCATGCCAGAGGAATGTAATTGCAACCAAAATAAACACTCCCAAATCCAAAGAAAATGGTTTAAGAATATTGCAGACTATCTTTGGGGCATGTACTAATTATGAAGTCAAATAAAAATTAATTGGAGCAAAAGGGTCAAAATGTGGTAGGAATTTGCGATGGCAATGATACTCTTCAAACCCATAAAAAAACTCTCATCCTCCAGGTTGTTGTACTCCTGCTGTACGCTCAGGTTTCTCTTCTCTTTCTACAAAGAACAGTATGTCGAATGTTATTCACTTTATCTTAAAGAGCCAGAACTGACTGATCATCACTTCCACCATAAAGTAACTTTTAAGAGTTTCTTTATGAAAGTTAATCCTTTTTTAAAAGATTTTCATATTGCTCCAGTGAATACCTTTGTTTAACACATTCACCGTTTTCCACAACTCAACCATCCAAAGTGGCACACACTTGATTTTTGTGTTCCGCAAGAAACTTGAGTTATCTCGCGATTGAAACAGGTGAGTGAAACACCAAATCCTGGAAAGCCTGGTATTTCTCTTTAATAATGTGATGTACAATACAACTTATTTATGTTGAGATTAATATGGAAAAAAATCGGTTTTTGGTTGTACCATTTTTTTTTGAGACATTCTGTAATTAGATGAATGAGCCAACGGGCCGACTCCATCTTGGTCTACCGAACACAATGCCATTCAGAATACCCTGTTTAACAGAAGTTGTATCCCGGTGCACGTTTTAGATACATGGCCATCCCATACGCGCAAGTACCATGAGCTCACTGTGGCTTGAATTCGGTAGTCTGTTTATTCGCTTTTCCACATGTTCCAATGGTTAACATTTTTTGTTATAAAGACCGGCCTCTTAACCACCTCCTGCTTTGGCTCTTTTTTGTGGCCATATGGCCATCGTGGCTTCAAATTACGAAGCCCAGTTTCCCAATCCATTGTATAGAGAATCATTGGTGGTTTTAGTCAGTTTCTGGCCGTCTGACTATCGCGTTACTTTTAACATTGAATTAAACACAGCTTTAATTTAACGTTTTTTCCTTTAAATATAATTTTATCAAAAATGGCAAACAATAGGTATTTCATTAATAAATCACAATTATAAATACAAAATAACAAGTTTTTTAAAATAAAATTAGAAACTTCTACATCATACAAAGAAGCCTCTACTCCGGTACATTAAAAGTACGGTAGATTGCTGAACCGCGCCTTAGTGGGTGTCGAACACTGATCTCTATACAATGGATTCGAAACCTGATAACCTTTCAGAGAAACCCATGGATGCAAATGAGGTATTGCATTCATTCATTCCGTCAAGCGCTAACTGCACAACGTCAATACGGGCATGACTGAATCAATTGTAATACCTCATTTGCATCCATTGGACTTCTATTTATGAAACGTCTACCTGGAAACCTGGGCTTTCTGCAATTGAAGCACTGATGCCATTATAGGTCATCCAAAAAAGCCCAAGCAGGTGGTTTAAGAGCCGGTCCATTTTACAAACTGTGTTCCCATTGAAATGTTGATACGCGACATAACAGATAACAGAATCAAGCCAATTCAGTGTGAGCTCATTGTATTTGCGCAAATGGGAATAGCAGTCTCGAAAACGTTCCCCGGAATACAACTTCTGTTAAACAGGTGTCTCTGGAATGGTCTTGTGTTGGTGACCAAGATGTCCCGCCCGATTTGGGTGCATTCATCTCATATACGATACGGTTGTGTAGCCCAATCCATTGTATAGAGATCCCTTCAAATGTCCACGATTTCATGGATTGGTTTAGGTGTTTTAAGGCAAACTAAACCTTTTGTTAATCACAAAATGATATCTAAAATCCCTCTTACCATTTGTTTCCGCAATCACTGAGGTTTTAAAAAAATTGTTAATTTTTTTTTTTGGCAATAACAAATCTAAAAACCGACTTTCGCTCCTATCCTTTTGTGTGCTCCACGGAGTTCCCAAGGATGAGGCTTGTGGGCAAACTTGGCACTTGCTATATGCGCGTATGGGATATATATTTTCGCCGGCTTCTGTTTCGGTATTGCTGCGGCGTTGTAAATTATCAAAGGGACTAAACAGGTAGCTTCCATAATTGCTGTAAAGTTGTGTACATTTGTCGAATAATCTGGAATTTTTCGCAAGAATCTCCAATGGCCATGAAAGCCATCTGGTACGTCGGGTTATGGGGGACATTGCCATTATCACTATGTCAGATAGATTCCTACCAATAAATCACTTAACTCTTTCAAAGTGTTGATTTTATCGTCAATTTTGTTCAAGTTGGTACAAAGCAAGAATGTCCATATAGACTGGATTACCATTCCTTCCTTGTTCACTGAACATTGGGTTGGTCATATTTGGTGACCCCAACTTGTCTGCCCGCAGTTGATTCAGCAGCCTTGACGGAATTAAAGTACAAGTATCAGGTGCACTTTATTCCGTCAAGGCTGCTGAAATCATTGGGGAGCAGCAACGTGGGTGCAGTAATGTACTAACGCCTGACATGTTGGCCTTTTTTTTTCGCATTTTACAATTACAAAAACTGACGTCTATATCCAAACAGAGAATCCTCTAAACTCAACCAACAGGGAAACAGAAATGACAACACTTACCAGACAAACACAACACTACAACACAACGTTTCGGTTGAAAAAAAAATCAGCCCTTTAGTCAATTGAAACTTCAACAAAAAATACACATTTAAAAAACAACAAAACGACACACTACTGCAAAATGGCTTCACTGATACGAATATACCTACAGAGATCAGAAGTAAAGCTGTAGTCCACTGTTTACAGCTCGAGCGTATCGAACCAGGTCTGGCTTTCGGCTGCAAGCATGCTTGGCCGCAAGGTGGTGCTGTGAGCACCGTAAGTTTTCTATGACCGAGGATCCCCCTGCAATCAGGCCACTTTTACCCAATATTTGCTTCACACTTCACGACCTAACGTAAATAATTGTTCTTGGAATCCGGCTCACATTAACATTTTATAGTGTTTGGCCCATTGTCTTCCAATAACTTGTTTTTTCACAAAGACATAAGTCCAAATTAAAATAAAATGTCCCAATTGACACTACTATTTTGTTAACAAATATCAGTTTGAGAAATAAACACTGGCCACATTGTTTCAGTTCTTGTGATATTGAAGAGAAATCCCATTTTAAATAGACTCAGTATATTTTGAAGATATCCAAGAATGTCTGATACATGAAATTTGAGCACATTCTACCTATATTCCGACCAAATGCGTGTCACCAAATTGGGGTCATTTTAAATGTAAGTCCATGGCTTGAATGCAAAAGTCATTGAGTAACTAAACTGTGGTTTCAAGGCTTTTTGACAAATACACGCACGTGTGAGCATCATTGATTTAAAAAAATCGTCCCGCCAAACTCAAATCTTGGGGTTATACTTGAAATGTATTGAATAAATACATCCTGTTTGTCTCGATCAGTCGCGGGAATCGTTGAATTAACCTAATAATATTCGTACCCAACACTGCAATCACTGCAAACAATCCATTGATAACTTGCTTAGAAATCTCTGTTAGGTATATTCTCAGCTTATAACCAGACAGCCAATGTCCTGAACGTTTTGTGTATAGAGGGTTTGTGCCTGTTTTAATCGATTAGCTATACAAAGAACGAACGGGTGGTCCTGTACCGTAATGCATTCCTTCAATTTAATGTTCGTGCAACCCTGGGAATAATCTCGTTTGTATACCACACAATGGGGTCAAATAACATTACAGCGGCGGTTTCTTGATTTGACTCTGGAACAAAGTTCAAAGCATTAAGGTGTTGATGATGTCACAGGCACAACCTCTATTGTGGTGTTCTGTTGTAGGCCAAGTGGTCGTGTTGTGTGCAGTGAGTGCAAAATGATTATATGACTTTAAACCGGGAAAATATCATGGTCTTGGCTCATTTTCACAAAACCGTTGGCCAGGAATATCGCCGAACAGCTCAGCCTCCAGACTTACCCATTTGTGGTTTTTGCGATTTGTTCTACAATGCACTTACGTTGCTGATTGTCCTATATTGATTTGCTTGACCGCTTTGTTAAATTCGAAAGAACCCGAAACAGACAATAGGGGGTCGACTTTGAATTTGCACATCGCTCACAAAGAGTTGCGTAATCGTTGGTCCTCGGTTTTTAATCAACGCCTGTGCAATAATGAGTCATGCCATAGGACAAGTGAGCCACATTATATCACAACACTACATCCACCTGTTATTTCCAGACATGCTAAAGTTGCGCAGTGTGATATACTTTTTGGTATTTCTCTAACCATAGGTAAGGGAGATTTATGTTAATCCCCACTGTGACGTCCGTGATTGGCAAGAAATTTTATTTCCTCTGTTTTCTGTCTCCCTACGTTTGGTATGTACGATTCTTAATACTCGTGGCCAGTGATTCTCCTTGGTGCTCTTTGATGAAGGCTCCTGGCTGCTGAAACCGCCCCCTTCAATGATATAACCTGGAGAAGGGGGGGGACACAACCAAAGGGGGATGCGTTTACTCATTGTATGGAATGGCATGCTAGATTATAACTGTATGAAAAGAGTAGCTTGCAAAAATTGATTTCCAAAAGGGTAAATCCATAGTTCTGAGAAAGTCGCCATTTATTCCCAAATAATCACATTGCACTTTATCAATTATATATTTTTTGTCAATGAAAGATCCCTCATGTAGAAGCCGAAAAACCACATTAGTTTTAATTATTTTTACAGGGTTTTCTTTGTATGTCTTTATTTTCTGTGTGACGTGGATTTAGGCTCTTTTGGAAAAAAAATTGCAGACCAAATTTGGGCAAAGTATTTTCCCATAAAACCAATATATTAAAACAAGATTTACTGTAAAGGGAATCTCAGGTGCTTATGGAAATCGAAAACGGCATGCTTATAAACTCTTCGAGTTTTCAATGACCGCCATGCAATTGTGAGTATTTTTGGCAAAAGCACTGATTTTCTGTTTGAAGTATTTTCAACACCGTATTACTTTCAACATTTTCTTTTTGGGCGTTACTTTGGGCGTTAAGAATGATACTAACAAAAATTTTCATGGAAAATAAGTTTGAAATTTGCTATAATTGTCTGTAAGAGATTAACAAACTTTTTCAAAAAGCCAAACTTTCCCGGAAATGTTCTGTAAATGCCGAGGCCCATAACGGATTATTAGAGCAGGAGCAGGATATCATAGGGGCCTTATTTAAGGAATTCGTTTACCTCAAACTACAGAAAAGGTTTGACACCTTTGGTAGTTAGTATGGACACTCAAATTGTGGTATCACTTTTTCAATAGGGGCCAATTTAAGTTTACACAGGGGTCAAACTTTTAAAATGCCCCAATCATGTTGAAATGTATGCCATATTGTCCATCTAATCATAAGGATTCCAAAAATGTATAGTTTGTAACACCTGCGACCATTGGTTTTGGAGTTATGGGGTAAAAATGGCTAAAATGGTAAAAAAGGTCAATCTCAATTTGTACAGGGGTCAACATTAAAAGTTAATCTGATTATATTTTAAATACTTGCAAATTATTGCCTGAGGTAAGAGGACTTCAAAAAATTATAGTTTTGATTATTTTAAATGTTTACTTACGGAGATAAGGGTCAAAGAAGGTCAACGCCAATTGGATTATGTTGCCCTATGACCTATTTTGTCGCATAACACGATAACTATACACTACAGATGGTACAAACTATTCCTTATTCCTTACATTAAGCTAGATGAACAACTTCTATCATTTTTCAACAAAATTTCAACATCTGATTTTGACCCCTGTACAAATAGAAATTGACCTTTTTACCATTTTTACACTATAACTCCAAAACCACTGGTCATAGATGGTGCAAACTATACATTTTTGGAATCCTTATGACTAGACGGACAATATGACACACATTTCATCGTGATTGGGTCATTTTAAAAGTTTGACCCCTGTGTAAACTTAAATTGGCCCCTATTGAATAAGTGACACCACAATTTGAGAGTACTACCTAAAGTGTATTTTTCCAAGACCGATCTTCCAACCATGTGACCAAGCCGTTCCATTAGCATGGAGAGGAGGCTACTTACCAAGGAAATTATCAATAGAGCTATTGGACTGAAAAAAGGCCACCACAAAAAATAATTATGTTAAAGCTATCCATTGTACACTGACATTAACATCCATGTTACATCAGTTTGCCCCTGCACGAACAAACTTCTTCGTAACAATTACAAATGAAGAGCGCCGCTCATTACTCTCATTACTGGATGGTGACGTCATATTTGTGATACAGCTTGGGGAGATTTCGGAAATTCTGCAATGTGTATTCATGACGTTCGAGAGACTTCTTAGACCTCAGGTGGTCAGAATTATATGCGCAATGATAATGGGAAAATCCGGGATGATCTCGGTTATTTGAAGCTGAAAACAGAATTCAAATCAGACTTTCCGTTGGTGAATGTTGGTGTTGTTTTTGTGTTAGTATCGTATATTATGCGCGATATAATGTGACTAGTGAGATGTACTATTTGTGTCGGTGTCACTTGGTCAATTCTGAACACACTGTCTCATATATGCAAGGTGAAATGAACGTTTACAAAGCTGACTTTGCAAGTTCGAATTGGGAAATGCAATGGGAGTATTGATTGATGTCATAATTATATGCGCAGAACTGGTTTGCATGACACGTACAATGTACAAACAAAGATTTACTGCACTCGGTTGTGTGTATACTGCAACGCGGTTCATTTAAACTTAGGTCAGTCAGACGTGGCTTGATCGAGCGATATAGTTAGCCGAGAGTCTTATGGTTATTTGCATAAATAGGAATGTACTACACATGCGTGAAGTGCCGTCGGTGACTAGCGTCGGTGACTAGAATCGATTTACGCATACAATAAACTTTTATACAGGCTTCAATACAGTAGGTTTGTTTGTGCCCTGGTTACACTTACCTTACTGAATCCCTGATATGTATTATATAGACCCAATGTTATTTAACAAAAATCTTACCAAAAGTCTACAGACTAAAAAGGAAATCTTATTAATACAGGAAGTTGAAAGAAAGTAAATTAAAAATAAATGTGGCCTCTGCAATGATGGTAACTAGCCACACTCCATTGATTTTAAAAGATTATAGCTTTGTGATTCCATTCACTTGCCGATTTCACAGGTCACGATTTTCAAAGCCTTTGCATTTCAACTAATACGCAAATCGATTCCTGGCTCTTTTTAAATTGAACATTCAAAATAGCTGCTTCATTAATTCAAAAAGTATTCAGAATTGGTCGGTTGAAATAGGTTTGCACAGGGCAGCTTATACTTACTTACAAGACAGTATACCTGTTCAGATTATAAATGACCGAAGGTTGGACAAAAGTGATATCTTTGGACAACTGCCAAATATATACCTGAAGACAGTACATCTTTACTTTTGATCATCATCCCTGCCCACCCCAGCACCAAAGATCGCTCTTCAGAAAACGTACTTTACCTAGCGTTGATATAGAATGTCCATACTAACTACCAAAGGTGTCAAACCTTTTCTGTAGTGAGGGGTAAACGATGATGTTTGACCTGGGTCCTAGCTCCTCCACTATATAGGGAAACGGGTTGACGTAGCATATCTTTCCTCGCCTTTCACCAATGAGATCTCGGGTTCGATCCCCGGCAGGGGCTCCTTCTCGACGGTTTTAAGTGAATTTGGTTTCTCGATCCATACTCGTTCCCGCAGGTTTTCTCCGGGTATCCCGGTTTCCTCCTGCTCCTAAAGTCGAGCTTCTTGGCAATAAATCTGTTCTGATATATGGTTTCTCTGATGTACTCGCCTTTC